>CM051703.1:527500-660000 GCA_028022725.1 Lycodopsis pacificus
TCTCCAAAGTTAGAGTCATCATGTAAATGTAACATACAGCAGTGAAATGGCTCAAACAACCAAATCAAATGCTATATACAAGTATGGTGCAAAGTGTTGTTGGTAGTCAATGTTGGTATATGTTTATTGAGCAACACACTATTCTGTTTTCTAATACTTTTGTTCTTTAATCAGTTTGAGTCATTGGTGCAGTAGGGAACATCGTTGAATTAGCTTTTGCACATGTGCAGCCAGTCTGTCACTGGGTAAGAGGCTCTTCCTCATTGACAGAAATAATGCAGGCAGCCAGAGCCATCCACTCCCTCTCATCATCCAATCTTAACCCCTTTGAACATGTTTCCCTCCTCCTCCCACTCAACATGTAACAGGGCAACAATTACTAATGCCCGTCTCTCTCTCTTTACCCAAGTATACTGGCTAGTGATCTTGTCTTGTCATTTTCTTACCTGCAGCCTGCACTGGTTACCCGTTTTGATCTTGCATACCCCGGTGTGACCACAGCAAACTACATGGCAAGTTTTATTTTATTTCATTTTTATTTGACCTCTGGGGAATCTCAATCCTCTATATTTTTTGGTGCAATGTCCTTATTTCTGGGTCCTTGTACCCAGATGATTGATGTACCCTCGGTTCTGCATGGATTTTGTTTTGGTGTTGTCTTCAGTCCATCGCCTGAACAAGCAGTCTTTCCTTCTCTTGGAGATAGCTGCCCTCCCCTCATACCCACACACAGGGCTCCAGACTAACATTCTTCACCAATGTCAAAGGGTTTTTTAGCTGTCCCGAAGAGAATGCAAACCGTCCTGTACCAAAATGTTGTTTCCTTCCTTTGTTGTTATCATCTAGTTCTACATTTTTAGCGTCATAGTAAAAACATGCATTTTGCATCATTAGGACATATTATCATTACTAACCCTATTAAAAAAACAGTCCCACTAAAAGATATATGATTAACAGAATTGGTTTTAAACTCAAACGCTAAGTACTTTTATTGTACTGTACTCCTGAAATGTACTGAAATACTTCAGTTCATTTAATCACTGTAAATGTGTTTTGTCACATTAAACTGCACTTTACTGTGTAAAGCTTCTGAGTGTTAGCGCCATTAGCCAAACACACCAGCTGCTAACAGCTAACTAGCTTTTCTCCTACCGACATGAGAAGAATATACATACGTATATATTGTACATACATACATATATACATGCATACACACACATGCATACATACACACACATACGCGCGCGCACACACACACGTATTTGGGCGACCATGGCTCACTGGATTAAGAGGGTCGTCTGGGAACCGGAAGGTCAACGGTTCGATCCCCGACTGGGACGTGTCACGTGTCGAAGTGTACCTGAGCAATACACTGAACCCCCGGCTCCCCGAGCGCCGATCAATGGCAACCCACTGCTCCCTGTATACAGGGATGGGTCAAATGCAGAAGTCAAATTATGTATATGACAATAAAATCCTAACTTCCTTTACATACATAAGTACATTCTTTAATTCCTTTCCTCCCTGAGGCATTCCGGGTAAGATCTGTGTTTGACCCAAACACATTTTCTATTGGGACGCTGTTAGTCTTGAGCCCTGCCCACACTTTTTTACTACAACCCCATGTGTGTTTGTGACCCATTTGCTTGCCAGTGAATCCCATGTGCTTGTTGTGGTGTTACTGTTATCTGGTCTTAATCTGTCTCTGTTAATGATGATGTATTGCTATTTGGTAAAGAGTTTACTGTTACCGGGTCATGTGTTTAGGACAGTGGCGGGCTGTATATTTTATACCTGGGCCTTCAGTGCTGTCCTACTACAGTTGAATCACCTCCTAATAACCTCATAACTCAACCACAGCTACGGTTATTATTTGTTTCTAGGGGTGTAATAATACACATTCGTATTAAACCGTTCGGTACAAGGCTTACAAACCGAACAAATATAATGTTCTTTCGGTGGAGCCACTGCGCTCAACCTGGCAAGTTACCCAGCGTAGTGCTGCCTGACACGCCCACCACGGAAGAAAAACATTACTCTGTTGAGGCGCGTGTGTTCTGGGAGGCTATGCTAAATGATCTTAGCAGGAAAACCAACAGCAGCACACACGCTTAAAACTCTCCCCGCAGTGTTTAGGCAGCTACTCCCTACTGATTCAAACAGGGCTAAAGCAATCGCCACACAATCCCCATTCCCCATAATTCTTGCTTTGTAAAAAAAACATGATACATGAATACGCGCATGACGGGATGCTGTGTCATTAACGGACAATGCATATACTCAAAATCAATGTAATTAACACAATGACAAAAACAAACTCACAAGAACCAGTCACATATTTATATGACAACAAAGCATGTCAAATCAATCCAGCAACTCTGTGGTGCTAAAAACACGTATTCTACCGCACACTGAAGAGCACGAGTCATTCAAATATTATTCACATCAGAGGGAACAATATTAACTGTCGTGGAGAAACTCTGAGTGAACAGACTGAGATCGAGGCGTTTAGCTCAATTCAAGCAATAACATTTATTTGTAACAGAAGTATTATGCCCGGCAGTCATACGTGCACGTGACCTAGTCTCTACTCTGTAGGAGTAGAGAAAAAAGTAAAAAAGGCGCTTAAACAGCATGCGCGTCATATAATATAGGTTCTCCTGATGGGAGCCCATTGGTTGAATACAAAGTAGCAGGCGGCTCTGTTTTAGCAGTCAGAGGACCTGGTTGGCGCTCTGGGTATTCTCCACCCACACTGGCTCACGATGGATCCTCCTTCGCTGCATCATCAGTGTGAATGCATGTTGTTAGCACTCGAGGTGCCGAAAGGGTGCAATTCTAAGCTATTTCAGAAGTCTCTGTGTGAATAGATAAGAGAGCTCTTCTCCTACTCTAGGATGGCGGTTTCCGCCCTAATCTGGTGCTTAAGCAGGTGTTTCTCTTCAGAGGCACAGTGTCTGTTCCTATCGTACGAGCAGGCGCCGGAATGCCCTGCTCGGAGTATTTGACCTACTTACTGTGACCTCACAACTCCGCAATATAAGCATACAAGTATAGCGCATATTATTTACATAATTTATTATTACAAATCCCCCTTTTCACACCTGCTAGGTGTGAACTTCTTAGACCTGTGTGTCGTCGTCTAACTGGGAGTTTGTCAATGAACGCAACTCTGCTTCCTCTTCCTCGTCCCAAGACCCCTCTGGGTCAGAGGCCGGCCGGTCTCCATCAAACAGTGGATAAGCACCATATGGAGGCGGCTGCCTTTCCTTGGAGAGAGCTGTGGTAATAAGACGGCCTATCAAAGTTCGGAGGCAGGGGATGCAGCAACAGCCACAGGTGATGAGTATAGCTATGAAAACCGCGATGGAAACTGCTATGGACATGATGAGGGCCTTCCATTTGCCAAACATGGCCTCCATCCAATCAGAGAAAGGATTGTCTATGCCTGATGCCTCATGCATTTCTTCCGCGAGGGTGCGCAGACTATTTAAAGCCTTGGTGACCGAACCGTCTGGGGCAGTGTTGTTAGGAATGATGGTACAACACATGTCTCCAAACATTGAGCAGACACCCCCTTTTTCAGCTAACATGTCTAAAGCCATTCTATTCTGCATAGCCATAAGAGAGGTCGGCGCGAGTTGTTCGGCTAAACCTTCAACGGCGTCCCTAGTGAGGTTAACAAGACGCAAGACATTGTAATGGTCATAGTTTATGCGGTCCACGTTTTTGTTGGGAGTGATCGGAAAGAAGGCTGAGATTATGGGGATGTTTTCAAAACCTGCCGCGACAAGATCTGCTAGTTTGTATTCGTCAGGAACGCCTCGTGGGATGCCTATAGAGTCTACATAGGTGGGGCCCCCGGTGAGCGAGAAGGAACCTAAGGCAACTTCTCGTTTGATGATGTGTCGCCTTCTGCGTTTGGTGAGAGAAGTGGCTAGACCGTCGGCCCGTGCGACCTATTAGGGTAAGGGGCATTCCGAGTCTGACCATTGCACAAGTTCCGATGGTTCTGCTGGCTTCTATTCTAGGTACCAAGCGCAGGTCTCCACAGTAATAGAATAAACCTGCTCTGGCCCAGGGCCCAATGTCTAAGCCATTGCGGGTCTCATTACACCAATCAGGGGAAAGTATGCCCACATCCAGCTGTGGACTGACTGCTGTGAAATTGAAACACATGTACCTGTTAGCCTGACCTCTAATTGCAGAAAATTGGCCCATTTTTGTTTCATTTACGATAGGTGGAAATATCGCGGCAAGTGTGGTACAATTTGTGGGCGTAGCTTGCCGTGTGAGACCTATCATGCAAGCATAGCCATGAGGATCAGTTTGCGGGTAGAGAGGGGCTGGCTCGGTGAACATGGCTGGTCGGGCGGAGGCGCAGGCCACGCACCCTGTCATATTTTGTCTTTTAGCATTATCAGTGATCCAATTTAACCAAACATTATCATTGCCATAGCCGGTGGACCTTCGCAAGACCTGTAGGGGAGTCATTTCAGTATAATCTTGAGAAAACACTACGGGACCGGTGTTAGATGGGGATGCTAATGCTGAGACAGACGTGGGCTGGGTGTGTTTGTTCTCTACCTCGGGGAATATGTTGATCTGGATACCGACCATGGGATCTTTCTGTGAGATGTTGACGCCTAAGATGAACCATGCCCTGGTTTTACCGTAAAAACTTGCTGTGATATTGTTTACCGAGAGAGTAAGAGGGTTAGTTGTGGCACTAAAGTCTCGCTGTAGGCTAATTTTGCTCCACCACCTATACCCTGGGCTGGTGGTTCTCATACAATTGGGGACCCATTTTCCGGTGTACTTAGTTACAAGAGCCCAATCGCTGCACCACCCGCCTATAGCTGGTCGGGCCATGCCCCAAGTCTCGCAACTTTTCACTAATGGGGGTGTGTGACAAAGATAAACATCATAGCCCCGCCAACCTCTTGGCTCGCCCCTGCAGTTTATGACATCGCACAAATCAAACGTGTATGCACTGGTGGAGCCTGCTGTGTAATTCAGAACGAGTTTGGATCTACATGCTGTTGTATGGACCAATGTTGGGGTGCTACGTCTTGTTCGGTTGTGAGTCTGATTCAGGGATGGAGAGGGAAAAGGGGCGGTTGAATTAGATGGGTGCTGGTGTGTCTGATACATGGTTTCTAGTCCCCACATCATGAGGGCAGCAAGTATGCCCATACCCACCCCCACCCCTATCATAGTTTTCTTCCCACATCCCACCCTTTCCCATGTGAAGCGCCGCCTATCTCGGTCGGCGGGGTTTGTATGCGGGTCCCCTAGACAGCGTCTAAATTCCCGATGCATTTTCCAAATCAGTACGAATTTCTCCCAGTGTTCTGGTTGGTACTGGTGCTGGGACACAGTGTGTCAGGTGGTGACCCTGACCCAATCACCTACTTGTATCTGCTTTCCAGCTGCCGCTGCTTCAGGTACTGCTCTAGTCCTTTCGATCTGCTTGGAGAGAGCTTCAGTAAGAGAAGTTAGGGCACTCATATAGTCAGACATTTCAATCTGCTGTACATCCAGAGGTGGCATATGACCTCCATCTCTGGGTGGACCTGGCATCGGCCGGCCAGTCATGATCTCGTGTGGGGAGAGATGTGTTTCTCCCCCTTTTCCGGAGTGCATGGCCATAAGGGCCAGGGGCAGGGCCTCAACCCATGTTAATTTGGAGCCCGCGCAAACTTTGGCAATCTTTGCCTTAAGGGTCTGATTCGCTCGTTCCACCAAGCCCTGAGACTGCGGGTGATAGACGGACCCGAATCGGTGTGCGATTCCCAGAAATTGCTCTACCTGTGCGAGCATGGTGTTGCTAAAGTGTGATCCGTTATCGGAGCGGATGCATCTGGGCACTCCGTAACGGGGAATCAGTTCTGTCTGCAGCCACTTTACAACCGTCTGCGCGTCTTCTCTCCTGGTGGGAATTGCTTCCACCCATCTTGAAAATCTGTCTACCATTACCAACATGTACCTCTTTCCCTGCACTCTGTTCTCTGGTCCCATATCTGTATAATCTATACTAATGTCTTGGAAACAGGCAGAGGGCACGGGATAAGATCCCATCGGTGTCTTGAATGGTTTTCTTGGGTTGTGATTGCCACAAATTTGACATTCATCGCAGAAGAGGAAAGACATCGCTTCCATGTGCGGATGCCACCATAGTTGTTTTAAATTGTCCAATGTCCGTTTCTTTCCCTCGTGTGTAGGTCCGTGGGCCCCTGGTAGGAGTGCTGCACACAGTTCTGCTGAGGCAACCACCCTGCCGTCGTGGGCTCTCCACAGACCTTCTTTGTCTTTTGAGGCTCCTTTCCAGGTCCATTCATAAGGTCCTGCTTTCTTTTGATGATCTTTGATGTGTTCGATGGTGAGCTCAGGTGGGCCGGATGTTGGCTTCATAACCATTTGGCGAGGTGCGTAGCCTCCCGTTTTCTTGGCTGCTCTGTCTGCCATGTCATTACCGGCGCTGATTCGTGATCTGATTGTGTCATGTTCCTTGCATTTCATGATGGCCACCCCCTTTGGTAGTTGGATTGCTTCTACCAGCCTTCTCATAGCTTCTTCGTGTTTTATGGGGTGGTCATTTGACGTGGTGAAGTTACGTCTTCGCCATACAGGGCCATCGATATGGGCCGCTCCGTGGGCGTAAGCCGAGTCTGTGAAGATATTAACAATTTTGTCCGTGCTCCACTCCAGAGCCTGGATCAATGCTTCCACTTCCACTAGTTGTGCCGAAGCGGGTTGTGGCAGAATCCCTGATTCCACTGTTTGGTGGTAGCCATCACTCTTCTGTTCCACCACTGCATAGGATGCTATGTTCCCTTCTTCCCCTTTGTAGCAGCAACCATCCGTGTACAGCCAGGCCTCAGCTGTGAGGTGGGGAGTGTTCTGGAGGTCCGGTCTCAATTTGTTTTCTTGCACCGCAACCTCCTCGCACACATGTGGTTGTCCATCCGTAAAGTTAGCCGCCATATTTCTTGTGGCTGGCACAAAGGTGATGTGTGGCATGGTGCAAGTGTGTTGAATCTTCATTTTCCTTGCGGCACTGAACGTGAATTCTTTACTCATCAGGAATGCCGCCACGCCATGGTGCGTGTGTACTTCCAGTGTATGGCCCATGACAATATGCGAAGTCTTTTCAATCGCTTTTGCCACTGCTGCAACGTACCTTGCGCACGTGGATTGACCTCTTTCAACCATGTCAAGTTTTCCTGTAGCGAATAAAGACAGTAGCCTACATTCTTTTTATTAAATATGTTAATCCATATAACATTAACTTACATGTGTTTTTGATTATATTCAATTCTTATTGATTTTGATGCTTTTTGTTTTTATGCTTTAACAAAAGTTTAAAATTGGAGAGATTTGAGCTTTTTTTTTTTTTTTTTATTCTCCCAGAGCGAAACTAATTGGAGTGAATATTTCAAAGTAATAAAATCCAAATAAATGTCCAATGATGAATGATACATCAGTACCTCCCTGTCACAAATAAATGTCCAATGATGAATTATACATCAGTACCTCCCTGTCACCCCCCTTTTTCTGGAAGAGTACAGCATTGAGTAGGCTGTGTCTTTCAGAAACATCAAGGTGGAACGGTAGGGAGTAGTCCGGGGACATGAGTGCGGCCGCATGTGCCAGTGCTTGCTTCAAGCGGGTAAAGGCTGTTTCACCCTCTGCTGTTTGAGTTCCTTGGTGATGGCTGTTTTCCGCCTGCAGGATCATAGTACAGGTTGCTTGCCACATAGGTCTCTTCTGAGTGCCTGGGGCGAGATGTTGTGGCAGCGAGTTCGTCGCGAAGTTGCTGAATGCACTCCTGATCGAAGTCTCTCTGCCGCTGGGCCTCTGCTTCCTGCTCGTTGGCCTGCTGGCCTCTCTGTTGTCTATGGGGACTCCTGTCATAGCTCTTTCCAATGTTTTCACCCTCCCAATCATGCCTCTCATCGCTCGCTCTGGAGGTGGAGCTCGTCTCGATGGTGCACCCTTCATCCAGTGCCATCTGGAATGCTCCTGTGAGCGTTCCTCCCTTTACTTTTCTCACAGGTGCTTGTATAAATGGATTGTTAGGGGAGTATGGGGGAGGAACCGGAGGGAGTGCTATAGGCCAGTTGAGGGGTGGGGGGGGCCGAGGCCAGAGATGCCTGCCCCCCTTCCTGTGCAGTCTTCTCCGGACGTTCCGGGGCGTATGTGTTAGGGGTGATGTCGAGTGACATATGGGGTCCGGTTTTGCCTTTTCCGGTCGGCATGTCCACCTGCATCCGATCCGTCATGGCCGTTCCTAGTGCCATCATTGCCACTCGCTGTTCCTCTTCCCTGTCTTTACGGGCTTGCTTCAGTGGGTTAGCGAACCCCCATCGCTTGGTTTGATTTGTTGTTTGAGTTCTCTCTGCAGTCTGTGCTCGAGCCACTAGTTTTGTCAAATCGTTGGTAAAGAGCCGGAGGTTGTTGACTGATGGAGGTAGTGGACTGGCCGCCTTCCACCATCCCTCCTCTGTCCATCGTTTCATGCAGTTATCCCAATGTACTTTGTCTCTTCTCCATGCTGTTTTGCCCCCGGTCTCTGTTACTGCTTTTTTCAGTTTTGCACGCAGTACTCCTGAGTAGCCGCTGCCCTTCCTGAATCGCCACCAGATGGAGCCACAGCCCCAGCCATATTTCCTGCTGGGAGTACTCCTGAACAGCCACCAGATGGAGCCATATCTCCAGCTGCCCTTCCGACCTTGAACGAGACTCCCACTGTCCCTCCCTACTATCTATTACCCTCCCTACGGCTGCACCTGTTTCCCTTATCTAAAGCTTCACTCCCTTTTTTCAGTCTCACTGCCTGCTCTTTTTCGTTTCTCACTTTTTGACGATCCCTATCCACCACAACTTCCCAATAAATCTGTAATACTGCTAACACTACCAGTATAACTGACATGTATATTAGCCCTCAGCTAGTGTTCGTGTTTCTGTGATGAATGCAAGTCTTGTGTCTTATGCGCTCCACTGACCGTCAATAACTGACAACACACGGACCTGGTGGAAAGATTCTAACTCCAATCGTTCTTTGCTCTCACTATCAGATTTACGCTGCACTCATTCATCCATCAATCGATGTCTCCACACCCATACACTGCCGTCTCTGCAAACTCGCACACAAACCACGTATGGATCTGCGTTTTACAGTGTACGCCTTGCACGAACCCGGTCCCGGAGGAAATGGATGTCTCCCTGAGACATTCGCACGGCACTCAATCAACCACACACTGCCGCAGTCCCACAATTCGCACGCAAACCACGTCTGGAAAGATCTCTGCCGATCTGTGTTTTACAGCGTACGCCTTGCACAAACTCGGTCCCGAAGGAAGTGGCGATATGTTGTGCTAAAATTGAATCGATGTCTCCCTGAGAACAGCTACACTGCCAAATTCTGCAATACTCACATCAAACCATGTATGGATCTGCGTTTTACAGTGTACGCCTTGCACGAACTTGGTCCCTGAGGAAATGGCATTATATTGGGCAGTCTTCACTTGTACTTTTGCACATCATTTGCGTACTTCAACAATTGCTATATACTTGATCCAAACTTTAGTTTGTTACGTCGCATAAATCAACCATGTGGCCCGGAATTCAGTCTTGTCAGACCGTCATTGATCAGTGTGTCGCAGCTCACGCCACGATTGCGTAACCGCAGAACAGTTAGAGACCTACACGGTGAACACAATGTCAACTTATGCAATTTCACGATCCACACACGCTCATGTACATTCCATGCTAAAACCCCCACTACCGTCATAACAATCCTGTCACAATGTTACGTGGTTTAACATTAACAATTTAGTCGATGCAATTCATACTCTCTCAGTACTTCTGATCAATTCAATTTAGCATCTATAGACAATCTGCAGAATTAATTTCAGCGCTGTTGATCAGTTTCCCGAGGTGCGTAGAATGGCTCCGGTCAGCAGCCGGTCTCCCAGCCTCTCGGGAAAACGAGTTTTCTTTCTGTTGACAGAAGAGAAAGTCCGTCACTGATGAGAAACTCCTTTTCAGATCGTTACAACCATCCTCTTGCTGCCAAGTTTTGTCGTGGAGAAACTCGGAGTGAACAGACTGAGATCGAGGCGTTTAGCTCAATTCAAGCAATAACATTTATTTGTAACAGAAGTATTATGCCCGGCAGTCATACGTGCACGTGGCCTAGTCTCTACTCTGTAGGAGTAGAGAAAAAAGTAAAAAAGGCGCTTAAACAGCATGCGCGTCATATAATATAGGTTCTCCTGATGGGAGCCCATTGGTTGAATACAAAGTAGCAGGCGGCTCTGTTTTAGCAGTCAGAGGACCTGGTTGGAGCTCTGGGTATTCTCCACCCACACTGGCTCAAGATGGATCCTCCTTCGCTGCATCATCAGTGTGAATGCATGTTGTTAGCACTCGAGGTGCCGAAAGGGTGCAATTGTAAGCTATTTCAGAAGTCTGTGTGAATAGATAAGAGAGCTCTTCTCCTACTCTAGATGGCGGTTTCCGCCCTAATCTGGTGCTTAAGCAGGTGTTTCTCTTCAGAGGCACAGTGTCTGTTCCTATCGTACGAGCAGGCGCCGGAATGCCCTGCTCGGAGTATTTGACCTACTTACTGTGACCTCACAACTCCGCAATATAAGCATACAAGTATAGCGCATATTATTTACATAAATTATTATTACATAACCATATCATAAAAATGACACAATAGACAAATGAACACGGTAGTAACGCTACTGCAGATGTAAAAACACAAAAGCAGTTCACGTACCAAAGCTGCTGTTCACTTAAAGACAAAGTCCATCCTCCTTTCTTTGTTAACAAAGAGTTTAATGACGCGGTTGTACAGAACATCGGTGCGGTTCAGTTCCAGCCAGAGGTTCTCCTGCGAACGTGTTCGTTGAGTTGTAGATCCACTCGGGTCTCTCCAAAAGTTTTCAAAAGCATCGTAGCTTGTAAGTGTCCTGCCGTGCTATGGTGTTGTGTTGCCGTCTTGGTTAGCCACCTCAGGTTAGCGTAGCGTAGCTCCAAGCAGCAAGATGCTCAGTTGCAAATAAAATGCATTCTTAGTCATAAAATGTTCAACGCTTCTCCGACGCTGTTAGATCTTTCAACTTGAACTCTTAATACTAAGTTCTGCTAGCTAGCTTCAGCTTCACAACAGTCACTTGCCCACTGACCAATCACGCCGCACGTTATTGCTGACGTACTTGTAGGCCACTTAGACAGCTCTAACACGTCAAAGAATACGTCCAACATGTCAAACTAAAAAATCTGATTGGATAAAAGCTCTACTTAAAACAAGCTGCACTGGAAGCAGAGTAACTGAGGAAGACAGTAGCTGTGCAATGAGAACATAAGATAATGGGAAAAATATTATAATACATGTCGTGTATTTATGAGAAATTTATAAATTATAAAATAGCTATAACTTCGTGAATCTGTTTAGGCCAGCAGAGAAGGCTTTGCTGGCCCTGACGGCCCACCACTGGTTTAACATACACTTAAATAATGAAGCATAATATTCAAAGGCTTACAGCGTGCTCTAGACCAGAGGTCCCCAACATTTTCTGCACCACGGACCGGTTTCACGTAAGACAATATGTTCACGGACCGGTTCCATTCTAGACAATATGTTCATGGACCGGTTTCATGTAAGACAATATCTTCACGGACCGGTTCCATGTTAGACAATATTTTCACGGACCGGCCTTCAAGGTGTGGCGGAAAAACACGACCGGCATGAAAACAAATATAAAATGCATAAAAATAAAACTCACAATAAGGCTGAATCAGTGGAGCCCTGAGCTTGTTTCTCTGCAACGGTCCATCTGGGTTAATGGGAGACAATGACACCCGAAGTCTGTTCCTTATGTCCAGTCTACTCCGTCATTTAGTTTTGATTGCCGTCACTGCAGAACATCCCGCTTCACAGAGAGGATGTGTGAAATGGAAGCAGGGTTTTCAGTGCTTTAGTGGTGATCTCAGGATATTCAGCCTCGATTTTAATCAAAACACCAGCAGAGTTGTTGTCTCAAACATACTTTTAAGGCCACCGTCATTTACAACCTCCAGCAGCTGATCTTCCTCTGTCGACACATACTCTGCAGAGCGGGCTTGGCGCGTCAGAATTACTCCTGATATTGTCTGTTAAATTAAGCTTTATTTTCTTGGAAGTTGTAGCTCTTCTTCTGTCTCCTTAGTGGCCTGTCTCCCTTTGCAAATAAGCTCTCCAAAGGTTATTTACTCATTTGCTAGTTTGCGGGCTTAACTTTTGAGGAAACGTATCACGTGACCGAGACGAGCGTCTTGACATGTCAAGAGGCACAGGCGGATGAAACTGCGAGAGAATCCGGTCATTTTTCAAAATAAAACTTCTTTCAGACTCTGATAATCAATAAAACAGAAATAATATAATATGTATTCTTTCTGTGCGGCCCGGTACCAAATGATCCACGGCCACTGACCACTGACCACCGGACCACTGCTCTAGACCAGTGTTTTTCAACCTTTTCTGAGCCGTGGTACATTTTTTACATTAAAAAGATCCTGCGGCACACCAACAACCAAAGAAGTTACAAAATGACACTTTGCGGTTTAAGCTTGCTTGGGACCATGGCACTGTTGGATAGCTTTTCCCCACGCACCAAGCATAACTGAGTCGGTGCAGTCGGATCCCCGGTGAAAGTAAATCCAAACGAAAGATATCTTTCGCTGGATTGCCTCGAGCTCACTGTTTTTTCTTTCTTTTGACCACCACTCGTACTCGGCTTTTCCTCTGGGTTAGAACTTTGTCCACGGCCCAGTTCAGAGTCTGCAATTTTCCTTTCCAAATATTTCTCCATCGCTGTTTGTCTTGTAACCACAACCTCTCCTGTGCATCATTTAATATACTTCAATTAACAAGGTCATTATTGCGCTACCTACTGCCAGTAGGAAGAGTATTTAATTATTTTAATTACTTATCCAGCCACTATATGGGCGGCCGTGGCTCACTGGGTAGAGAGGGTCGTCCCGCAACTGCAAGGTCGGCGGTTCGATCCTTTGCTGCTACGTGTCCTATGCCGAAGTGTCCCTGAGCAAGACACTGAACCCCTAACTGCTCCCCGGGCACTTCTCAGCTGCCCACTGCTAGGGATGGGTTAAACGCAGAGGACAAATTTCGTATATGTGTAAATGTATATGACAATAAACTTAAAACTTATATTGCAGCTCAGACGCTCAACAATGGCAAATTTATTAAGTGAAATTGGACATTTTCCCAAGACCTCTCACGGCACACTGGTGTCAGGCCTATCCCCCTACTTGGTCAGAGAAAACAGCCTTCATTTTCATCTCAACCACACCTTTAAAGTTTTGTGACTTGCACGATATTGAAGCTATCACAGTGATACCTGGCAAAGTACTCCAAACCTCCTCTGTGGTTTTTGCCATGATCTCACACACACTCACCAGCGTTGCGGCGGGTAAATGCATTGTTTAGGTTCTACTCTGTCTTCACCAATCTCACAGCTGTTAGATAATTATTGACTTTCTTTGGTTGTAATTTCCTGGTGGGTTGGTTCCCTCGTGGAAAGGAGGACCTCATTGGATCTGTAATGTGAGTATGACTGTGTAAGGGAGTCGTGAACAGGCCCAGGTCCATCCATTCTGTGCTCAGCCTATTTGTTTACTTTCAGCCTTGGGACTTTTGAATGAAAAATTGCTTTAATACAGCCGGTGTAATTGTAAAAGCAGCAGGGAGAATTATGGTTTGTCTATGACCAGAAGAAGTGTAACGCCTGCCTCGCTGACCGAATCAAGCACCACCGATTGGAGAGTGTGACTCAGGAAAGATGCTATTGATTCGAACTGCTGCAATTGTTATCGATTGCCACCCTCTTTCCATGGTAATGTCCGCTTGTAAAAACACATGCATTTTTTTTGCAGCAATTCATTTTCTGTCAATCAGGCAGGGGTGACGTTTGTGAGTAATAAACACCAATTTGATGACTATTGCAGAAGCAGTTATGTTCGGTGTAGGATCAACAGTGAACTTCCGTAGTATAACTTTCTTTCCGTGGGGAAAAGTTTTTTTTTCTTTAATCCACTCCCTGTTGTCATTATTCCTCCTGTCTTCTCATCCACACAATGGGAGGCCTTGATTACCATGTGGAAACAAAGATTGGCTTTTAAAGCCACTGTGGGTTAGTGGGGACATGGATAACAACAGTGCCACCAACAGCAACGATGAGGACACCGGAATCATTTTCAGTCTCATAAATGCACTTCATTGGGAATTATAAAGCCAAAACCTTTCGTAATTCCTTAGGGAAGTTTTTACCTAACCCAGGCAGCAAAGACCGGGTTGAACACATCACATGTTACATTAGATGGAACACTGCATCTGTGCATTTATCATTCTGAACTGTACCCTGAAGTTCATGAGGTGAACAGATGTTACTCAAACTCATCTTGACATGCTGTTTTTGGAATGAAGCCTTTTGAGTTCTGTGGATTTTGATGACAGGGCGGTTTATTTTGTTGTCAGGATGACAAGGAAAGTATTTCCTCCCAGCTGAGGAAAATGAGCTTTAGGTGGTGAATCTATTTGTTGGGCTGGGGCAAAACAAATTGATAAGTGACTAGTGACCTTGAAAGTGCTCTGACAATACGGCAACAGTTTCATCAATTTGAATCTATTCCTGCTATCAGTAGGCCATTTTAGATGTTTCAGCTCAGTTTATTTCTTAGTTTCTGTGTTGACTTACTGTATTTCTAGGTGTGCAGAAGAATGCCCCCAATCTCGGATCTTGCACCTTTAAACTATGATAGCATTTATTCTAACGTATGATTGTTACATCATACCCACTACCTTGCACCAGCTGAGGTTTGCAGACCGTATTACATAATGTTTTTATATAAGTGGTGCTGTAATATAAAAGGGGCAATGTACTTTCATTGAGAAACTTGCTAATCAAAAACTTCATAAGAGTTACAGACCCAAACATTGAATGAGATCGCCAAGATTAGGGTGAAGAAACTTCATTCAAACTTAATTGTCATCTTAAAGGCTCCACAGAAAATTCCATTCATCATATCAAATGCATGAATACTCATTACACAGTTGAAAAAATAGCACTTTTCTATGGGGTCAGATCAGTCTCAATAATTGCAAATGCACACAAAAGGATTTACAAATAAATTACTCACAAATGCTCGCAGAACGATGCACAAATACATTCCAATGTACACATTAATAAATTAATAAGATTTATATAAATGTAAAAAGAAAATCAAATATATTTCTGCATTTGTATGTATTTGAGTGGATTTTTTCTATTTGTTTGTGGATCGCTACACATTTATTTGTGGGTTTTTTGAGAGACTCTTCTGACATCGCTGGATTCGCAAATGCATTTTTTTCAACATTTCTAATTGTCAACCAATCACATGAGCGCAGCTCCCCCCTCCCCTCCCCACGAGGCTGCTAGCGTTAGAGTTGCCCAATTTGCGGAGGCGACAGGTCAGAAGTCGAGAAAGGGCAAGCTCACATCGTGGCAGCGGCAGCTAGTAGAGGCACTTCCTGTTGCAAGCTGCCACTGTTTTGGTGCGGATTCCGCAGTAGTTTAGCCATTATTTATCGTTAGACAATATGTGACAATACATTAAGGTCCTTGAAGGTATGACTGTTGGTAGTTGTAATTCGTTTAGTAAAATAACATGTGATCAGGTTCTTCTTACTGCCTCCCCCAAACTACTGTCCTGTTGAGACAGACATGACAAACAGAGAATTTGTGATTTTTTTGTTTACATTTATATAAATCGTAATTTATTTATGTGTGCATTGGAATGTATTTGTGAATTGTTCTGTGCGCATTTGTGAGTCTGTGTGCATTTGCAATTATTGAGACTGATCTGACCCCATACTTTTCAGTCTCTTTAATTGGGTCAGAGGAACTGTCTAGACTTCCAGTCATCAAAGAGATTCTTTAAAATGTCTCTTCTTCTGTAGATCGATTGATATCAAAGTGCCCATCTGTCTCAGGAACATTTGGACAGTTCTTGAAAATCTGCCCTGGCTTGTTGTCTCACTACCTTGTATTGGAAGAGACTCTACTAGAGTCCCAATAGATAATGTTACCATCAAATACTATCAACTGTCTCAAGAAGCCTTCCGTGTCCAGTCTGACATCAGACTTACGTCTCAGTATTTACCTGAGATGAGCACTTCAAGATTGCACTTTGATTGCAACATAGTGGAGGTAGACTTTACTGTTTATCTTTCCTCCCTTCTCCACGGACGACTATGACAAACTCCTGCAGAAGATTGCAGTCTTGGAAACAAAAATCCACCAACTAGAAGTGAACGTGGAGGTAAATGGACTGTGTGGGAATGATACCACTTTACCATGGACTCAAAACACTGGACAAATGCAAGCGAAGACGCAGCTAACTAGCACTGGACAAATGCAAGCGAAGACGCAGCTAACTAGCACAACCAGGCCTACCAAGAAACAGGATGAGAGAGCAGATAATGAATCTTCCAATGGTAGTCCTCCCTGGAACTCTCTCGGTGCAAAGCCAAAGAGGATATCATACCCTCAGGATGTGGGAGGACGACTAACAGGCAGAGCCCAGCGCCCTGAGATTTGTGATGCGACTGGCTGGCCTGCACTACCACACAGACAGAACTCCTCCTCAACCCCTGCACCCAGACGGACAAAGCCAAGGGCAGCTGAGAAAAGCAAAATCAGCAAGAAACCTCAACAACTTCAAAACAGATTTACTCTATTGTCGCATGATCGTAAATCTCCATCTGATGACCTGGATAAGCAGCTATCTCCTCAAAGCAGGGAAAGAACTGAGAGTAAAAGGCTGCAGGCAAAGCTAATGACTGGGCCTGAGACTCTGATTGTTGGTGACTATGCTGTAAAATGTCAGAACACTGTGCAGGAAGAACACCAAAATACTCTGCTTTCCGAAAGATATGGTATCTGACATGAGACAAAATCCTGGACATTGTGGCTGACCATCCCACGGTGAAAAACATCATCGTGCAGACAGGAAGCTGTGATATTGTGAAACAACAGTCTGAAGTTCTGAAGCGAGACTTTATTGATCTGTTAAACACAGTCAGCTCTGTCAAGGCTGAGGTGTTTATCAGTGGCCCTCTTCCACCAGTCAGGAGGAGATGAAGGATTCAGCAGGCTGTTTGCACTGAACAAATGGCTGTCAAGAAGAAGAAGAAACCATTTTTATTGTCATATACATTTTTACACATACATGAAATTTGACTACTGCATTTGACCCATCCCTGTATATAGGGAGCAGTGGGCTGCCATTGATCGGCGCTCGGGGAGCCGGGGGTTCAGTGTATTGCTCAGGTACACTTCGACACGCGACACGTCCCAGTCGGGGATCGAACCGTTGACCTTCCAGTTCCCAGACGACCCTCTTAACCCAGTGCTCTCTGGTGCATGTGCTGTCAGCATGTGCTGTCCATTCAGTACATTTTATCAACAATTTCTACCTTTTCTGGGAGCGCAGACATCTTTTTACATGGAGTTTGCCTGAACAAGTCAGGGGTAAAACTGTTTACCTCTAACCTACTGCCAAGGACAAGAGACAAGAGGTGTCACGGGACATAATGAGGACTCAAGTGCAGACAGTCAGGTGAAGTGAAAAAAGGGTTGAATGAAAAACCAAAAACAAACAGGGAATCCAAGGACAAGACAAGAGAGAAATCCGGCAGGACAAAGCAGAGCAGGCAGACTGGGAAACTGGGAACAGGACGAGCAAAACGGGTGGGTGGGTAGGTAGGAAACAAACAATGATCTGGCAGTGGGTGGGTGTGAGGCAGGGATTTAAATAGTGAAGGAGGCAGAGTGAGCAGGTGAGCGTCATGAACTGATGAGGTGAGTGTGACTGGCAGGTGCACTGAATGAACTCATTAGGTGAGTGAGGAGCTACAGGAAGAAACACAAAGACACAGAACACACAGGGCAAAGCCTGATCAACAAGGAGTCTATTCAATTAAATTACATTTATTTTTGTTTAGCCCAAAATCACAAATTTGCCTCAGAGGGCTTTACAATATGTACACATTTGACATCCTCTTGTCCCTGAACCCTCACATCGGAACAGGAAAAACTCCCCCAAAAAACCCTTTAACGGGGAGAAAATAGGAAGTGACCTGTGGGAGAGCAATAGAGGAGGGATCCCTCTCTCAGGATGGACAGAAGTGCATAGAATGTCATGTGTAGAACAGGATAACAGAATTACAACAATGTAATTAACTAACCCAATGTAATTCAATGTATGACAGAACCACGGCAGGAGGCAAGACCGTGGCTCACTGGGTTAAGCGGGTTATCTGGTAACCGCAAGGTCGACAGTTTGATCCTTGACTGGGACGTGTCCTGTGTCGAAGGGTCCCTAAGACACTGAACCCCTCACAGTTCACCGGGTGCCTGTCATATATACAGGGATGGTTCAAATGCAGAGACAAATTTCGGGATCAATATAGTATAGTATAATAAATTGAAATACAAATTTAAATATCAGGTCCAGGTATAAGGTGAGAAAGAACAGATACTCTGGTGAAGAAGGACATGTGAGGAGACAAAGGGGAAGAAACAAAGTCAGTAATGTGCATTAATGGTATTGGTAATAGGGTTAATAATGTTAAATAGAGATAGTAGTAGGTGTCAGCAGGGCCATGGCTAGTAGTGTCCAGATAAAACTGCGATCCATGGGAACCTGTGAAAGCACAAAGAAGTAAAGTTAGTAGACAGCCCCCTTTAAAGGGCTGGAGGGGGGTGGTGTACAATTCACTTTTGCGATACGAATAAACAACAACAAATACATTCTGGGCGAAACAACCACGGGAGCCATTTTATACACTGCAAAACACAATTATACATGAACTAAGATCATATCTAGAAGAATACTACAAGTTTTACCACAAAACCACATTTTTCTGGGCAAAAAACTGCAGTACTATACTCTTTGTTTTGGTGTCTGATGAGAAAGCACGGAGCGATTTTGGTGGATGAGCACATCCAGAGGACCGCGTTTCGACCCTGCTTCGCGTATCGTTTTCGAAATTACTCTTTCAAACCGTTCAAATGTTATGGGGATACATGTCAATATCAGCCACAGGTCACGACAAAAAATATTGGGTAAAAAAAAAACAAACAAAAAAAAAAAAAAAAAACTTACGTTTTGATGATTTTATGGACGAAAAACAGATCTTTTCCAGCGGATTTTGGCGCAGCTGTGTGCGCCATGTTGTGGTCCGTGTCTGAGTGGTATCAATGCGCTGGCACACTGAATGAGGAAATGGCAGGCGAAACTGTGAGCTGGACCAATCTATGTTGGGAGGGGGGTTCGCCCAGCATTTTCCGATTTTTAGTCAGTAAACAGACAAGGAGATTGTCAAACACCCCCGCATGGCTCCCGTTGGACTATCCCACATCGAAAAGTGTTTTTTGTGAAAATTGAGCAGGCACAGCCCATTTTACAGCCACAGACACAAATTATGATTCATATATTTTTATGATTGACAGATATGACATTCATAACTGCTCAAAATTATTCCAAATCGTGTCAAACTGCTTTATTAGGATTATTGAACACTCTTAGTGATAAGAAAATTGAATATATAGTTAATATTTAGTTATATACTATTTGAATACAGCAATGCAACCAAATGCTTCCAAAAATGATAATTTAGCATGCCTTTGCTTGGTTTATGCTGGCCTGCTTCACTCAATCGAAGTCAAATCAGTTTTAGAGACTGTAAAACCGGTTGTGCTATGATTGTGGGTATGTCATTGAAATGTTTAGGCTTTATTTCAAGTAATATTTCAGACACAAGTGCTTTTTTTCAGGCGAACCTGAAAACCTTTTCAATTTGAGCTGTGCCATATGTGTATTTGTTATTAACCAGTAACATATACACAATTTTACAGATATCAGCACATCTCACAAGTGTTACCTGTATTATACAATCAAAAAATTATTAAAATAGACCTTGTAGTTGCAGAAATACACTCTTTAGTATGGGTATGCAATTTTCGAGCATAGGCCTAAAAATAGGGGCAGTGTTCAAGAGGTTAATGGGACATGTATGCGCACGCATACATGGACAATAAAGCTGATTCTGATTTAAGATATGATGGTGCCTGACAAATTCGAGCTTTGTAGGTAAGTAAAAGGATTTTAAATTATATTCTAGATTTCACAGGGAGCCAGTGGTGAGAAGCTAATACAGGAGTAATATGATCTCTTTTCTTAGTTCTTGTTAGTACACGAGCTGCAGCATTCTGAATCAGTTGGAGAGATTTAAGAGACTTATTAGAGCAGCCTGATAATGAGGAATTGCGCAGTAATCTAGTCTAGAGGTAACAAATGCATGAACTAATTTATCTGCATCGCTTTGAGACAGGATGTGCCTGATTTTTTAAATGTTACAGAGATGAAAAAAATGCAGTCCTAGAAATCCCAGTTTTATCTGGGAGTTAAAAGACAAATCCTGGTCAAAGGTAACTCTGAGATTCTTTACGGTGCTGCTGGATGCCAGCGCAATGCCGTCTAGAGAAACGATAATTAGATAACTGATGTTGGAGGTGTTCTGGGCCTAGTAGAATAACTTCAGTTTTGTCTGAGTGTAACATCAGGAAGTTGCAGCTCATCCAGGTTTTTATGTTCTTAAGACATGCTTGAAGTTTAGTGAGCTGATTGGTTTCATCGATATATATAACAGAGTATCATCTGCATAACAATGAATGTTAGAGTGTTTTCTGATGATGTTGCCTAAAGGAAGCATATATAAGGTGAACAAGATTGGTCCAAGCTCAGAACCTTGTGGAACACCATGACATTGGTCTTCATCGAGGTTTCATCGTTTACATTTACAAACTGAGATCGATCAGAGAAATAGGATTTAAACCAGTTTAGTGCGTTTCCTTTGATTCCAATATAATGTTCCAGTCTCTTCAGCAGGATGTAATGATCAATGGTGTCGAACGCAGCACTAAGGTCTAACAAGACATGAACTAGTCCTTTGTCTGATGCAATTAAAAGGTCATTAGTTAGTTTCACCAGAGCTGTCTCTGTGCTATGATGCTTTCTAAATCATGACTGAAAATCCTTAAATGCACGGTCTCCCCGTTGCAGCGTGGGTTCCCTCCGGGTTCTCCGGCTTCCTCCCACAGTCCAAAGACGTGCAGCTTAGGTTATTTGGCGACTCGAAATTGCCTGTAGGTGTGAATGTTTGTCTGTCTCTATATGTGCCCTGCGATGAACTGGCGACCTGTCCAGGGTCCTGCCTTCGCCCAATGTCAGCTGGGATCGGCTCCAGCGCCCCGCGACCCTGAACAGGATAAGCGGTTTGGATAATGGGTGGATGGTTTAGGGCCAAAACACATCTCTGATCTGCTGCTACCTTATGAACCATCCCGACCCCTTAGGTCGTCTGGGACCGGTCTACTTCCTGTTCCCAGAGTCAGAACTAAACATGGAGAAGCAGCGTTCAGTGTTTCTGCTCCACATATCTGGAACAAAGTCCAGAAAGCTGCAGGTCTGCTGAGACCCTCAGCTCCTTTATATCAAAACCGTTTGCTGCCTTTAATTCAACCAGATTCAAGGATATTAATACATTTCAGCATTTTACTACTGTATTTTATTCTTTACACTGCTTTTTAGTGTTTCAATGAATGTTTTTAATGTTTTTTAAATCTCCTTTTCTTTTGCCTTATGTTTTGATGCTTTTAATGGTTTCATGTGAAGCACTTTGAATTACCTTGTTGGAATGTGCTATAAATAAACTTGCCTTGTCTTTCACGAACACATTAGTAAAGTTATCACAATGTAAGCTTCTTACATGTAAAGCATCCAAAGGACTGTTTGAATAGCGTTATTGTGAAAGGACAAAGATATTTTTGTTCAGCAGGCTGCTGCAGAAACAAAGTTTAAGTACATTCAACTCCAACAACACAGAAATAGTTACTTAGTTGTAGTACTATAGTATTAATACTAGTCACACTGCTTTATTTTGTTGCTTGAGGTCTTTGGTCGGTTTGTCTGGTAATGGTAAACACTTCCTATCTTGGCTCTCTGAGCACACATTCACAGATGGCCTTTGTAATTGCATATGTGTGATCCGTGACCCTCTGTTGGTGTTCAGAATGCCTCTTATCTGTTTCTGCTGGCAGTGAGGAAAAGAAAGGGATGAGGAAACACAAGGAGTCAAAATGTCACGCAAAGTGTGACTGACCTCTCCTGCTGATGGCCTGTTCACAAGGAGTTCCCATCAAACCTAGATTGAACAAAATGATGCACTGCAAATAACCCACAGACCCATCTCGGCATCTTTGTGAAAGACCCGCTGTCTACACTCAGACACACTATGGGATCCTCCAAAATTGATTTGCTCTTAGTGGGTTTCTGTAAGAGGTCAATTTTGTGCACTTTAGCCATTTTCCCTTACAATAGTTTTTTTCTTCTTTGCTGATGCAAAAAGCGTTGGTGAACATGAATTAAAGGTGGTGACAACACTCAAACAATGAATATACAGACTTACATTGAACAGCTCATTTAATATTGTTGTTGGAGAACGTCTTCGGAAAAAAGAGGTCAGCTCTTAAACAGAGGAAAAGGAAATGGAACTCCATTAAACAGAAACAGCCATTAGTAATAGCGGAGTGCTTGTAGCTTGTAGAGTGCTTGTAGAGTGCTTATTCCTTCTCAGATCATGAGTTGGAGCCCGACTGTAGCCGAAGTCTGGCTCGAATGTCGCATGTCGGACATGCTGGATGTACGCCAACCCTTTTTATTCAGAGTTTGTTGTTTTAGCAGCTGCATTTGTACTCATTTGACACTGAGGTATGGCCTCAAAATAATGGCCAGTGACCTGAATGAATATGTAATGCCCTAAAAAGTAGCATTTTTTAAATTTGTATTGGGATTATAGTTGCTTTTTCATACAGAGTTCAAATCATTTATAAAGCTGCTGCATAAGTTAAAATAATGGAGTAAAAGTAAAAAGGCCACATTTTGTCCGAGAATTGTTCCAAATGTTGAGACGTTTACTGATAATGATTTCATAGTTAAAATAATAACTTGCATGACAGTGTCTTGGATAGCTCATCCTTCAGAGTCAAGTTCAGCTTCACACACGCGTTAGTGCAGGTGAAGCTGTTGTTGGGATCAATAGGGGCGTGTTTGGGTTATCAGCTTTTAAGAAACTGAATTCTTGACATCAATAGAATTATTAATGTGAGTAACAATTATTGATGATTATTAATAATAACGGGGCACCACCCTGCGAACAGGGACCAATAACCAAACGATGAAACTAAGTCTCACAATTAGTGTTCACTCGTAATGTCAATAGTCGGGTACGACTATACATTCGAAGTGACAGTGAAGGATTGAGTCCGTACACTGACTACTACATCCAGGTGTTATTACATACATATGCACAAGTAATCACAAACGACTGCTCCTTAAAATATAACAGGGTTTATTACATCAGAATAATAAATGATCAGATCAATTAATATTGCAATCAACAAACGCTATCATACAATTGTATGTGCCTAATATCTAAACAAATGAATAAAATGGGTGAGGAGGACAAATTGGCGGATGGGCCTTAAGATGCTACAGCTGAACCACCACCAGATGGCGGAGTCGAGTGACTCAGACAAAATGGCGCGGGGGGGGGGGGGGAGCTGTGTGTAAATCATGCGCGTCTCTGCAGCACGTGAAGGGGAGAAAGAAAGGAGGCAGAGAGAGAGGAATCAGAGCTTCTGTGTGCGATGTCGCGTTGTAGTGAGAATGAGGGTCGCTGACCATATCTCGCACAGCTGCGTTGTCGCCTCGCGAACATACGGCACTGATGCGTAATACGCGCGATTCCCCATTTCACTCACAGAATCGATTCAAGGAAACGAGAGCAGGAACAAAATGAAATGAATAATCCCAAAGAAACAGTCAATGCAATTAATACACAATACAACGGAGCTTCTCTGGTCCGTGATGATGGTGTATTTACCTCCGTATAATGCGACAGTGTCTTTAACACGAACAGAATACGGGAATGCACAATGGAACAGAGCTGAGGTCCGCTGGGTGTTGCGCAATACCTTGATATTACGCAACAGTAACGTAACACAAAAAAACACGGGAATATCAATTAAATTTAGGTTAATTGAAGCTAAGCTAGCCCAGACACCATGAATCCTTACTGTGAGAAGTTCGTTGCCACGGGGAGAGTGTCCGTGGAGGATTGTGGTTGTTCTTCCTGAAGAAAAAAAAAAGGCGTTGAGGGCGAAGCGGCTTTTTGCACGGCTGGTCCACGGTGCTGCGACGGTCCTACTCCTGCAGAGAGTGGGCCTTAAAGTTGGCCTTAAACGTCGGCTGAGACACGTTGTCGGATCGTGTCTCCCGGTAATGAACGGTGAAGGAGGGTTGCTCGTTCTGGTCCCGTGGCGTGTGCACGAAGGGCGGCGGACGGATCGCATCAGGTATGCGTTTCTCGCGGGCCGAGGGCCTTAACTCAGAATATACGTGGTCGGTTTCGGCCGCCGAAATGGCACGTGGTCGCTGAGTTGAGGGTGAGTGAGGCCGATCGGTCCTCGGGGCATCTTCATAGGGAACGGATGGAACCGGAGCGAAGAGAAAGAGTTTTCGCTGTGCTGGGGCTTATAAGCGGGTCAGTCTGCACAGCGGGAGGCTGTTTGTCGGCCAATGGAGGCTCCGGCTGAGCGGTGACCGAGGGCGGGGTCAGCTTAAAGGGGCAGGGATCAGAGTTCGGGTCAGATGTGTACAGGACGGAGCCTGTGAGGAGCTCAGTCGTCCAGCAGGTGGCTGCCAGACCCCAACACTGTGCTGCTTCTCAACAGCATCGGTCGATCTTAATGCGCGACTATTCATGCTGTTACGGTACCTGTGCTTGGAAGAGGACAAAAAGGACTAAAGAATCACATTTCGGCAATTCTTTCTCACATTAAATAACACATATATAAAACAAGTCTTGTTGAATATGTGACGTCACTAAAGGTGTGCTAATTTAAAAAATAAAAAGGTATGCTGAGAAGTACAATGGAATTCTGCTCAAAATGTTCCTGGTTATGGCCATATGGACTTTACTGTACCCTAACCCAGTAATGCACAGCCTGCGGTGTATGAATGTGTGTGAATGATTAGTTCGAGTTCTGATGGTCAGGTGCACCTTGCATGGTAGCCCCAGTCATCAGTGTATGAATGAATGAATGACTGATGACATGTAGTGTTAAAGCGCTTTGAGTGGTCGGAAGACTAGAAAAGAGAAATACAAGTACAGTCCCTTTAACCCTCAAAACACATTGTATCACATTGACAATTTCATCATATCCAACACAGGACTTTCATCCAAGAGACCGCTGTTTGTGTCCCATGTGAAAACAAAAATAAACGTTGATGGCGTAGAGTAGGATCGTCCTTCAATCAGAGGATCAGCAGGTCGATCCCCGGCTCCGCTCGTTCATGTCCATGTGTCCTTGGGCAAGACACTTAACCCCAAACTGCTCCTGTAGCTGTGCCTATGTTGTAGGCATGTTAGATAGTCCTGATGGGCAAGGTGGCACCTTGCAAGGATACATCGACACGGACTAGCAGATCCGGGCATCCAACCGACAATCTTCTGATGATTATATAACAGGAAGACCGTCTTACAAACTGGGGTACCAAAGGTCTAATAAAAGATGCTATCAATTTGCATTATGGGAAGTGTAGGACCCAGGGTTTCAAGACCTATCTTGGCCTCTGCTACATCAACTTTTTTCTCCCCAAAGTTCCGCATTCCATTTAGCTTCCTTCAACGTAAATCAAAATCATTTAACAACATGTCTGTGTTGTTAGAATTAGAGGTTAATACAAGTCCACATTTTCTTTAAATGTGGATTTTATAAATATGATTCTCTCTGTTCGAGCTCTCTGACACTAAAGCCTCACTGTAGCCTCTCAGCTGCTCGAATGAAACAAACAGTCAAATGCCAGCTAATAACACAGTAAATGTTATTTTTGACATATATTAAATTGGGTCAAAAAATCCTTTCATGGTAAGATGAGCATAGTAGCAGTATTACGTTGGTCTCAAACTGTGGCAGTAAGAAGGATCTCTTACTGGGCTACCAGGCAGATGTTGGCGTGCTGGTTACTATGGAAAGCGTCTGCTCATTGACTCTTGTCCTCAGTGAAATAAAGTGTTCTCAGATCCACTCTGAAACCAGTAGAAGCGTTTTATTAGTGGAGTCCACACTGCAGCAGACATGATGTCTTTCTGCAAACTGCTTTCGATACATTTTCATCACAATTCATTATGATCCGAGATGAACCCGAAGGAAAATGTTTATGCAAGTCTACACAAATGTCTCACATTACTCACTCATATTGCTGTCATTATCTGCTCCAACCTGCATGTGGTACTGACAATGATAAACCCACATTAATTAATCTACATCGAGACTTGATAATCAATAGATAATAATAGATCATTTACCAATGCGATGATGATCACAGAGATGTGTTGTTATATGTTTGAGTAATGCTATTGGTTTTCTGTTGGTACTTCAATGTAATGAAACTAAGTCTAGTACCCTCTCTTGGTACAGTGTGCTACCATAAAAACATGTATTTGTGTGTTTTAATGTGCGTTGGCCGATGTCCCATCAAGTCAAGTTCGATGGCTCAGTTCAATATGTCAGTCTCAGTCAGCGGGCAGCTCTGATAGTTGTGTGTTTTTCTTTCTATTGTACGTGGATGTAAAGTAATTTGGATTGAAATACTTGATGAATGTTTCTGTAGCACCGTGTCCTGCAGTGAATCAGTTCATTCATATGGCCCTTTGTTCACACTGCAGGTCTGTGGATAAAAGAAGAACCATGCTCAAACTGAGATGATGCTTTTCTCTCCCAATTCTAAACAAAACTATTTATCAATAATATGTGAGGTATGATGCTGCTCTGTGCCATGACCGATTTCTAAAGCCATGACAAAAGAGACGCAGGTTGAATCACTCGTTTATTTTACAAAAGGCATAAGTGAGATGATGCTGAGTTGCATAAATCAAACAAAAGTACACAGGAGGGAAGAGCTCCGACCTGCTCCTCTAGCTCTGCATTACGGGTGTGTGTGTGTGCTTGGGCAGCAGCTTCGTTTGTGTGGTATTCTGATTTTTGGTGACATTTCAGGTTGGCAAACATTACATAACAAAGCTTTCTCTGTTCATCTGAAAAAGAAGTTCACACATCAGAACGTGAACTTTTTTTGGAGGCACCATGTCTTCGTTAGAAATGGTGTAGGATACATTTATTTTCTCTTTTACACCTTCAAAAGGTGAGGTTTCTTTAATTCTGTCTCATTTAGTTTGGTTTCTTTTGTTCCTCCAAAGCTTTTTCTTTCACTGTTGCCCTTATGTCGGCCACTCTGACGCACACAACGTTGTGCCCTCTCCCGCTGTGTTAAAGCTTTGATCCTCTACCCTAATCCAACTGGGCACTGCTCCTCATGTGAGTTGAGGTTGTCTTGAATCTGTTGGAGCGCTTGGTTTGGTGCGGCAGGTCTCCCTGCTAATGCAAATATGGAATAGTTGTATGAATGATAATAACTATTCTGATTGAAAGAGCTGTGCTTTGTCTCTGCCTCACTCTCTGCCACTCAGGTGGGAGTATTCACCTTTACTCAGATACACAGGTAGATGGTTTTATCATTCTTTAGGGCAGCGGTTCCCAAACTTTTTAGGCCGCCCCCCCCCCGCTGTTAAATGCTGTTAAATGCTGTTAAATGTTTATTTTAGCCGCATAACAATCGGACCAATGAGAGAACAGTTTGCTCGCGCGTGGCGTTTGTTTACAAGATTTAGTCCGCTGTTAAATGTTGCAGTGTGAACACAAACCGAACAAAGGGGCAACTGCAACATTGTATCATATTAATCCCTGACTCAGAACAAAGCAAACGAACTACGTGTGTGAAAACGCCCTGAAACACTGCAACACAGTTTCAATAACTTTCAGTTACACAAGGCGTCACTTTTAAAGAGCAATACGGATGGCGAGCACACACGCACAGAAGTTCGCTGTTAGCTGCACAAGCTAGGCTGGCTCGTGTGTACGACTGGCGGCAGGCGCAAGAGGGCAGCAAAGGGGATTTTTATAATTCATGTTTTTATTTTGTGAAAAATCCCACTTTTTAAATAATTTTTTTTTTATATTTAATATTATTACACCATCAGACCGCCATTACACTTTTCCTCTCACGCACCACACTTTGGGAATCCCTGCTTTAGGGGATTGGTTGGTGTGGGGAGAACGCCACACCAACCAATCATGACATCACAATATATATATATATATTTTTGTAACAATTTGGTTTGTGCATAGCAACCATTACTAATAGTTATATCTTCCTATCAGCGTTTAATTTTCTCACTGTTTCTTTTAATTCTTAGATATGCATCGATATTCAAAATCCAGATATTACATACAAATATCACATCTCCATTCAATTCCCCTCTTCCACTAAACTTAAACAATGGTCCCTGGAAATATGGACTTTGTGCAAGTGTTTTTGGAGAAGAAGAGAACGCTAATGCAGGCAGCTGACCTCCTTTACAGGGCCAAGGGTGTCTTGGCGAGATCAGCCTCCCCCCCGCTGAGTTCTCCTCCCCACCATACAGACAGTTCTCTCATACACACCAGGCAGAAAGTTGCGTTTCCTCCCACACAAACATTACTGGAGTGTGACCCTGGGGACTCCAGGACCCTTCGCTCCAGATGGCCAAAGCCTCATCCTGGCCTGACAGCCTATCACAATCCTCCACAGTTAGTGGGATCCTGCCACCCTGGACTAACCAACCTTGACACGCCAGGCTCTCAGAAGCAGACACGTCAAAATAAAAACACTATACCAAATGGAACATAAAGGAATACACAAGCTACTTTTCATATTCTTTGATCCTAGCATATTATGTGTTCCCTTCACTGCTGCTCTCATCTGTTTCACAATAAGCACATGTGTTGACACATGTATAATCATTTCTTTATAAGTTTGAATTTAGATGAAAGAATGAATATAACTGGACATACGTTCTGAACAAATACTAAAATATGTCGTTTCGGAGAGAAATGTTAAAGTACATGTTCTGCCCTTCACTACTTGATGTCAAAGAGTCAAGCAGATAGACCAGCTAGCTTTGGTTGTTCTTCTCTAATGCTGCCCGAATAATTTGGCTTTGCCGGTAAATGTCAAATATTACAACCTTTCCACAGCAGGCTCTATTGGTATCAGCCCCATTTTACATTTTAATGATTAGCACAATCTCCTGATTGAAAATCTGCCCTTAGATCAGCCGACAGAAACACTGAAGTCTCAAATTAGCATTCATCAAAAGATCACTTGCAAGGCAAAAAACGGTTGTTTGTTTCTTAATCCCCAGGTGTTCCCTGAATGCCATATTTTTTGATAAAATGCTGAGAATATTCTGGAAGAAGATGGTGTGCAACAAAAAGTTATTACAGACCGTCCCCATGACAACTTTTAGGAATTTAGTGTTGGTAATATCTTTAACTGACCGACTCATTTATGCCTCGTTCGCCACAGAGGCATAGCATCAGCACGAGCAGTATAATTGTAGATCTGATACAGCCACTGTCTAAAAATCCAGTATCCAGATCAAAAACTGGAATGGTTCTGTGAAATTTCAACAGAGGAATGAAAGTTATGCAGAAGATGTGCGCACTGTAAATTGTTATCGATCGCACCCATCTGCTGATGTGATTGCAAACAGAAAGCTTGGTTAAAGGACATACCAGGACAGCATAAGAGAAGAACACACGTCATCCTCCCCACCCTGTAGTTTATCATTGTCCAGCTGTGTGGTGTCATCTTTCCTGGCAATTAGTGATAGAAGGGCAGCTGTGTTATTACTGGAGGTTGGTCTCGAATAAGCTGGCAACACACACGCTGTGATGTGGGAGGATCAGGCCTCTATCTGGTCTTCCTCGTGGCTCTGTTGCAGAATTATTTGAATGCGAAGCAAGTCAACCAATTGATTAGAGTGTTTGAATTGAAGCCCAGAAGTAAAACGCAGAACGTCTGGGTTCAGAGGTGATAGATGGGAGACAGGATGAGGAGGGTGATGCATGGGACAGGAGTGTTAATGTGCCTCATTATAATGAGGCACATTAACATTATATGCCACCGCCTGGCATATAAATGAAACACATCTTTAACTCCTGATATTTGTCAGTGTACTGATCTCTGCTCTCTCCCGGCCTGTTGTATTGTCTATTTCCATCTCTAATCATATGACCTACACACAAAGCCTTAAGCTTGACCAATAGTGTTATGCTAAGTGGTTACAGCATAGATTCAGTGTCTATGTGCATAGACAATGTGACTAAGTGGAGAGCAGTGCCGTCCTTCAATCAGAGGATCGGTGGTTCGAGCTCCAGCATGTCGATGTGTCCTTGAACAAGACAACCCTAGCCCTATTTTTAGGCCTCTGCTCGAAAATTGCATTACCATACCTAAAAGACTCCACATCTGTAACTACAAGGCCTATTTTAATGGAGGATTATCTTATCTTATCTTAATAATTTTGATGCTAAACTAAAGGTAACACTTGTGAGATGTGTTGAGATGTGTAAATATTGTGTATATGTTACTGGTTAATAGTGAATGAAGATGGTACACAGCTCAAATTGAAAAGTTTCAGGTTCGCCTGAAAAAAAAAGCATTGAAAGCATGCATATCTTATTTTAATGATGCAGGTGAAAGCTAAAAACGCTCCCAAATCATAGCACATGTTTTACAGTCTCCACAAACACATTTTACTTCGATTGAGTGAAGCAGGCAGCATAATAGAGGTTTGACTACAGACAGTCAAGCCAAATTCTCATTTTTGGAACCAGCTGTTTTCTCATCTGTCTGAGTCGGTGGAGACCTTTTTAAGGCCTGTGATTGGCGGATTTCATCATGTGACACCTTGTTCAATGCGGAAGAGACTCAGGCAAGCAGTAGGTGGGTTATTTAGTAGATCAGAGTTTTTAGCCACTAAAAATCTTGATCTGTGCGGCACAACCCCCACGCGCAAAATCATTGGCCCAGGGAAATGCTGACCATTTCGTCATAGAACCTCCCAGAAACGCCATTTTAACACAGGCACGCAGTGGCTCCACTGGGACTATACCGCTGGAACGGATTACAATCATTTCCCAACGTTTTTCGTCAAGACAATCACCTAAAAAAGGTACAATGCGTTTACATTTCTTTGCTGGGGAGCGGCTTGTTCTTCGTTGGCTTTATATATGTAACTTTTGAACGGTTTGACGGAGAGGAATTTAGAGGCTGTGATTCGACTGGCGGTCGAATCCTCGTGCTTTATCATGTATCAATCCGCCATGATAGCTGCCAGCTTTGTGATAGGAGATGCAAACGGAGTGCATAGGTCGCCGATTTGTGGCGAAGAATACGTGATATTGTGGTAAATCTTCTAGATATGATATTAGTTTGTGTATAATTGTGTTTGCAGTGTGTAAAATGGCTGGTATGATGATGTTGCCCAGACTTTTTTCGTTAATTCGGTATATAATATGTGTGGAGCATTCATTATATTTGTTTATGAAAAGTGCATTCTACGACACGCTACCACGCTAAACAGTCTCGCTCGAACCCCAAATGGGGCTCGGTCGTCACCAGAAGGGTTACCCCAAAATTGCTCCCGTAGCTGAGCCTACAGTGTATAGATAGATACTGAATGTTACATTACAGTCATTTACCAATGTCTTTACAGCTTGGGGCTACATCACTAACAGAGATACCAGGTGGGGAACACAATTTTTTTTAATTTATTGGTTTATTTGAACGGGACAGTGCACATTAATAAAAACATTTCTGCAAATGTGCCAGAGTTAGCCAAAAGGCTATTTTTCATCTGTAGCCCCAAGAGGCAGATGGTACACAATACACCTAAAAACAATGTAGGATTAAAGTTAAAAGGTTAAACAATATTGACACTTAACAATGCGTGGACAAACAATGAAAAAAGTGAGAATAATATTATAATAATAATAATATAGACTTCCTTTTCCGTGCGCTGCTTGTTGATTACAGTCCGATTAGCATCTTCACATGTGAGACTGGAGTTGAGAGATGGCGTGTACGACCGCATTTTTTCACAAGTAGCTCATTCAAAACCAATTTCATAAATCACATTTCAGCCTCTTTTGGACTGTTTACCTGCATTCAACCAAAGCCTGCTAGAAGTCACTTCTACTCAGAATACAAACTAAAACCCGAACGCTTCCAATGCCAAAATCTTGAATCTGTTAATAGAGATTACAGTAATGTTACACACATGGCCCACTGTTACTCTATATCACAAAGCGAAGTGAAGCTGTTGACATGGGGAATACAATTAAAGCAGGACACAGCCTGGTCACGTAGGGTACATGTCTGGATGCATACATCTCTCCATCACACAGTTGCTGCAGATTTGTCGGCTGCACATCAATGATGTGACTCTCTGGTTCCACCACATCCCAGAAAATTGAGATCTGGTGACCATTTGATTACAGTGAACTCATTGTCATGTTCAAGAAACCAGTTAGAGATGATTTGACCTTGACGATGAGGCGCGTTATCCATCTGGAAGTAGCCAACAGATGACGGGTACACTGTGGTCACATGCTCAATTGCTACTAAGGGGCCCAAAGTGTGCCAAGAAAATATCCCTCACACCATGACACCATCACCACCAGCCTGACCCATTGATACAAGGCAGGATGGATCCATGCTTTCATGTTGTTTACGCCAAATTCTGACTCTACCATCTGAATGTCACAGTAGAAATCAAGACGTTTTGTCCAAGTTTGAAGAGCCTGTGGCAGTTGTAGCTTTAGTTTCCTGTTAGCTGACATGAGTGCCCCCGCCGTGGTCTTTTGCTGCTGTAGCACATCTGCTTCAAGGTTGCAAGTGTTGTGCGCTACTCTTCTGCATAACTCGGTTGTAACAAGGGTTCATTTCAGTTACTGTTGCCTTTCTATCCACTCAAACCAGTCTTACTTTTCTCCTCAGACCTATGCCATCAACAAGGCATTTTGGCCCAGAGAAGTGCAGCTCACGTGATGTTTTCTCTTTTATGGACAGTTCTCTGTAAACCAGTGGTTGTTGGTTGTGTGTTAAAGGCAATCCATCAACCACGCTACGTACAGAGTCCTTCCCCATTCTGATGTTTGGTTTGAACTTCACCATGTCTACATGCCTAAATGCATTGAGTTGCTTTCAAGTGATTGGCTAATTCAATATCTGCAGGTATAACTAGTAAAGTGTCCGGTTAGTGTATATTAATATTCATTCTGTTTATACCCTATACATTACTCTGACCTTTATTGCATTTTGCACTTCTGGTTCAGATGGTAAAATGTGCAATGACAACAAAGTTGAATCGAATCTAATGTAATGCATCAGGATACACCAACATATATAGCAAGGTATAAGGGAAATGTTATAGATTAACTTTGAATCAGTAAAAAAAAACATTTTTGGTAAACATTTGATATTTCAGTAGGTTTAGCAATGCTGTTGATTGTTGGATTTATGATGATGAGTGGCTGCAGGCGTAGGTATAGTGAGAGCAGAACATAACCTGGACACAGAGCTACCGACAGCCTCTTTACAGGTTTCCATTGGTCCTGAAGATCTAGTTTCCACTTGGAAAGTGGTGGCCCCTCCTCCCCTTCTGTCTCTTAAGCCCTCTCTCCCTTCGTCTCTCTCTTTCTCGACTCCCTCCCCTTGCTCTTGTGGCTGACAGAGACCTGACTTTGCTATGTAGACGCTCCCCCTCCCACAGCATCATGCCGTCTTTTCTCCCTCCCTCTCTTTTTTGCTCTTGCCTGTGCGTTACAGTCCGCTGATAAGAAGCATTCAGTCCAGATGGGCAGCAGCTAGAGCCGTTTGGGCTGTCATCGCAGACCAAAGAATTCATCATTATTTCACCTGCCGCTATGTTTGCCTCTATTTGGTATGCCAAGAAGCTGGGAAGACGACTTGTGCAGAACAGCCGGAAAGCTAAAATGCTGAAAGAGAAGGTAGGCTCACCGCTGTGCTTGCTTTACTTATTTACTGTGGGTTGACAAAACAGATACAGAATACAATTGCATGGCAGATCTGTGTGACAGACACAAACACAACTTTTGCTATAGTCAATATAATGTCATGGTTTTTAAATTTGAGTCAAGGTGTACATGTGATTGAGGTACTGAATCAGCAGGTGCTACTTCGATTCACCTGTTGATGAATAGTGTTGTTGACGTCTGTGTAAGCGGTTTGACTTTGGAGGTAAATTAGTTGACTTTGCTCAATTGCGTCCTTTCTGCTTCATTTGAGGGGAGAATGAACAATGAGGGACTTGGAACCCGCTGCCTGGAAAGCAGAGTCTTGTATTTTGACCCTGCCCATAAACACAAAGCAACTCAGAAGCTCGCTCTTTCTCAACTCATTCAGACACAGCAGATTCAGGTGTTTTCTTCATCAACACCTTTTAAGTCATCTGTCTTCACTGCGGACATTGATCGCTCTGCTAGATGAACCTGACTGCAACATGACTATAGAAACATTTCTCTCCCAGGATGAAGTTGCCACATCCACACACACAGTTTTGTGTGTGTGAAGCAGGAGCACCCTGACCTGGGACAGAAAAATGATGAGCATGATGAGGACTCAAGCGCAGACAGTCAGGTGTGGTGAAAAAAGGGTTTAATGAATAACCAAGGACAAGACAAGAGACGAGGGGGGAAATCCAGCAGGACAAAGCAGAGCAGGCAGACTGGGGAACAGGACGAGCAAAACGGGCGGGCGGGTAGGTAGGAAACAAACAATGATCTGGCAGTGGGTGGGTGTGAGGTAGGGGTTTAAATAGTGAAGGAGGCAGAGTGAGCAGGTGAGCGTAATGAGCTGATGAGGTGAGTGTGACTGGCAGGTGCACTGAATGAACTCATTAGGTGAGTGAGGAGCTACAGGAAGAAACACAAAGACACAGAACACACAGGGCAAAGCCTGATCGTGACAGTAGCTTTGGAGCAGCTACTACCCTTTGACTCCACATATTTATGTGAGGCCTCCTTCTCTGCAATGACTGTGATCAAAACAAAGCAAAGTGCCTGAAGAAGAGCTTGATCTGCCACCAAGACTGACAAAGATCCTCAGTGAAGCACAAGCACAAGTTTCTCACTGAAATGTAAATACAGAAGCACTCAGTTCAATGCAACAATGCAATATTCAGTGTTGATAGTTTAATAAATCAGACACTAATGGCACAGCGCTCTGTATTACATCTTTTATTTCAACCAAAAATGCTTTGCACTGGTTCGGGGGTACTTGGCTGAAGAAATATTTCACAGGGGGTACATCACTGAAAAAAGGTTGAACCACTGAGGTATGGTGTACACAAACATCACGGTTTGGTTCATTCCCTGGTTTAAATGTCACGGTTCGGTGTGAGTTTGGTACAACAGGAAATAAATGAGGATATCTTTCCTTTCATTCCAGCTTGGCACTGAGGTAACATTTTGCCCACTGGCAACTTTGGTGAACTATTTTCATGATAAAAATAAGGAACCCATCAAACACTTGAGTATCATAATGTACGAACATTCGACAAACACTTTCCCAAAAGGCAGCAGCTCACAACAGGCTATAAAACCTGAAAAACATGTATTCTGCTATTCAATTTCAAACAACATAAATATAGAATAATACAAAATAAAACTTGTGCATAAGGAGTGTTACAATTCGTGCTCCCTTGGCAATATTTAAATATTCAAAGCACCGAAACATTTACCATCCGAATGATCGGCACATCTGGATGATGCCGTTGAATGTGTGTTAGCATGTTGGATGGGATGCCATTCACATCCCCGACATTGTTGCATCAACGCCAACACACTGTGCTCGTCTTATACTCAGCTCTCTCTCTCTGTTGCTGTTGCAGCTGACCAGAAACAAGCAGTAGGGTCTTCCAGCTCCACCGTTTCATTGGCGTCGGAGTGTGACTGACTGGTCAATCAGCTTATTGTGCTATCTTCAGCGCATATTGCTCATGGTGTGTACAGCTTTCTTTGGTTGGGAACTTTGGTTTTGCATAACGTGCATCAATCTACACTGTGTGTACTGCATGCAGCTGCGTGCACTGTACCGTGTACCCTGTACCATAACGGTTCTGCACAAACTTTAACTGCCTTGCCATCATGGACGTAAAGGAAACTGGATACAGAGCTGGAGGCGGGCCCCCGTTCATTCCTATGAAAGCTGCTCAGTGGCAAATGAAGCCAAAATGGTTCAACTGTTGAGTATAAAATTACCCAGATCTTCCGGCAATCTTCCACATCCATAGTACCATAGAGCAATCTTTCAGGGAAATAACTGCCTACCAGTGGTGGGCCGTCAGGGCCTGCAAGGCCTTCTCTGCTGGCCTAAACAGAATCACAAAGTTATAGGTATACTATAATTTAATAATTTTTCTTAAATACACTACATGTATTATAATTTATAAAACTATTTTCCCCATTATGTTATGTTCTCATTGCACAGCTCCTGTCTTCCTCAGTTGCTCTGCTTCCAGTGCAGCTTGTTTTAAGTAGAGCTTTTATCCAATCAGATCTCACCTCTGTGTCTCTAGGTAAGAAGAGAGGCCCGAGGCCTGCAGACTCACAAGTGAATCCATGTGCACTTTAAGTGAATGGGGACGATATTGTTGATTGTCATAGTGTTCAACCAATCAGATCTTTAGTTTGACATGTTGGGCGTATTCTTTGACGTGCCAGCAGCACCGAGGTAGCCTGCTAAGTACGTCAGCATTAACGTGCGCCGTGATTGGTCAGTGGGCGAGCACGTGACTAATGTAAGGAACCTGGCATAAGTTAGTTGGAGTAGTAAGAGTTCAAATTGGAAGATATGGAAGAAATATTTATTTATGGGGTGTTGCTTGGTGTAGTTTATTTATTTTTATGAACAGTGTTCCTGGCTGACAGCGTCGCACATTTTATGGCTGGATGTGTTTCATTTTAACTGAGGGTCTTGGTGTTTGGAGCTACGCTACGCTAACATGAGGACACCATAGCACGGCAGGACACTACGGTGCTTTTGAAAACTTTTGGAGAAACCAGAGTGGATCTACAGATCAACGAACACGTTCGCAGGGAAACGGAGCTCCACAACCGCGGTCGGTCGGCGACCAGTCGCGCCGCAGTCGATTCGTCCATGAATGGAGAAGGACTTCTTACTGGAACTGAAACGATGTACAGGAATTAAACTCTTCGTCAACAAAGAAAGGAGGATGGACTTTGTCTTTAAGTGAACAGCATTCGGTAAGTGACAAACTGTTTGTTTTTTACATCTGCAGTAACATTACTACTGTTCATTTGTCTATCGTGTTGTTTTTATGAATAATATTTGATGGCTCGTGCTCTTGTGTGGTGGAATGCGTGGATCCGCTGCAGCTCTGCTGGATTGATGTGTCATGCTTTGTTGTCATATGAATATACGTGACTGGTTCTTATGACTTTGTGGTTGTCATTGTGTTAATTACGTTGGTTTGACTATGCATTGTCCGTTAATGACGCAGCGTCCCGTTATGCACGGATTCATGTATCTGCACCGTAGCTGTTCAACTGTAGTAGGACAGCACAGAAGGCCCAGGTATAAAATTCACGGCCCGCCACTGCTGCCTACTAATGCATTTTATAATCATCATCAATCATTTAAATAGGGGCTATTCAAGTCTTACTGGGAAGTTGATTCACCGCAAAATAGGATCCACTGATTTACAGATGTCTCTTTCCCAATGTAAGTCGATGGCAGGGGTCACTAATACAGCGGTGCAGCCCGGACCCGGACACCGTTGTATCCGGTCCTGGACCTAAAACTGACAGAGAATTGTCTATTTTAACCGGGGCAGCTTTCTAGCCTTTATGGCACTCGTTCAGCGGTCCAGGAAACACACCGACCAATTACATGCGTATTAAATCACATCACGTGAAGCTACTCACCAAATCAAATATGTGTATGATCAGATTTCTAACACAGTAATTCACTGCCCAAAAATGATGTTAGCAGAGAGACGGAATAGAGCTGAAACAAGTGGTTTCAACAACCACAGATATATTATTAGACCCTGCACACAAATTTGTCTTATTAGGAGATGAGAAAAATAATATCGTGGCTTTTCTTGGCTGACATCACTTCACCCTGAATGAACTGAATTTAAAGCTGCAGGGCAATTCAGTTCATTTCATTTTTCTACTTTATTTTAAGAATCACATTTTTCAAAAGCTTTCAGTTATTTCATTTATTCTTAAATGCATCCTTTATTTGACTTGAAATGAGAGAACAACATTATTATTACATTATGTATTTATAATTCATCCAGTTCAAATTGATAATAAATATTGTTAGGATTTTATTCAATTTAACTTTCTTTATTTGATTTGACAGTCAGTTGATGTTAATACAGCTGCTGGCTACTTCAATACATACGCCACTAAATCATAGCACAAGTTAGACATTATTGTGATGTTCCGTACCTTTGCATGAGGACATTCTCTAATATTAAAAAGTATTTGTCTGACCCAGAAGTTATCATTCCACCGTTTGATGTACAATTGGATTCAAAGCCTGGTGCTCTTCCCGGGGGCTTGGTCAGGCAGCACTTTGTTATACAGTGATGGGGGGAGAAGCTCAGTTTTAAGAAAATCTCCAGCAGATAACAAAAAGGATGGGGACACCATTCAAAGAAAATATGGTGTTATTTTACATTTCAGTGTAGTAAAATGTAAACTACATGTATGTCCTCTATATTTATTTACATATTCGAGTCATCTACTGCGGATCATGGAGGTTGCCTGGTTTGGCTACAACTACAGTCTCAAATGATCACTGAGTAACTATTTCTGCTGGAGGGCACCTCGACAGTAGGAGTTGTCAGGGGAGAATGTTTCTCATTCAACAACCAAAACCAGATCTCTCAGCTGTTGTTTCTCATCTTGATGAGAAATAGTTCTTGCAACAAGCCCATTTATTTTAACGGTACCTTTACACCATTCAGGGGCCTCGGGTTCCTCCCTTGTGTCTTTTGTCACAGTTTGACGCACCCACTTGATGATTTAGCCATCATCAAGTGTGATCTTACAACTTCCACTGTGGACTTCCACTGCTCTCCATTAATTGCAGCCTATATCCCACTGATTATAGTCTAGCCATGTACATAATCTGTGAGCCCTGCAGTGTGTGCGCCAAGGCCACATTCACATGAAGAAAAAGCAGCATGCTGCTTAGCAACGAATGTTTGTGTTTGTGTGTGTGACAGAGTGCTGAAGTAGAGTGCTTGTGTTTTACCTAATTGCCCTGGGTAAGGGGTGGAGGGGGCCAGTAATGGACACCAAACATGGAGATGATGCATTTGCACATTTCATGAACACTTTCTATGACGCACATGTATGTAATGCATTATAAACATATTTATAATTAGCTTATAAGAGTGAATAATTATAGTTATAAGAACTCATAAGTATTATTAGCATAATTATTTATAACATTAATCAGTGGTCATTGTTTCTTTAATTTATTTTCAACGTTTTGTCTGTTGTTCTTGTAACATATATATTTGATTATATATATTTCACTTAACTTAAATAAACCACTTATGACATTATAATGCATTACAAAAAATATAATGTATAAAAACTATGGGAAAAACTACACTATGATGCTTGCAACAAAAAACAAATGTCAGTGAGTGGTCAGCACTTAGACTTGTTATGAAACGATGCATTATATCCGTGGGCATAAGAAGAAGAAACATTCCTTTATTAGTCCCACAGTGGGGAAATTATTCTCTGCATTTGACCCATCCCTGTATATATAGGGAGCAGTGGGATGCCAATGACAGGCGCCCGGGGAGCCCGGGGGTACAGTGTCTTGCTCAGGGACACTTCGACAGGACACGGTGCAGCCGAGGATCGAACCGGTGACCTTTCGGTTGTCGGACAACCCTCTCTACCCATAAGCCACGGTCGCCCCATAATAGGAAGTGTTACCCACATTTCCAAACAACAGATTATGATGATGTACAGCAGAGTATAGAGCTGCTACATCGAATGGTGTTGATGCTGATAAATGCATAAGAGGGATAATAAGAATTGTATTTAAGTCCTATCAAAAGCAGCCTTTTTTCTATTTTTACTTTTCACATCTTAGTATGATGGTATCAATACAGTAATATTCTGTTTTTAAGAAAAAAACAATACTTGAGTGCTGTTTAAGTTTATTTTCATTTGAGAATGATTGGAGGTGTGAAAAATGTTTTGTGTACTCGTGGAAATAAGTGCAGAACCTATAGCCCTATTATCTGTCTGCATGACAGTGTAGAGCAGGGATTCCCAAAGTGAGGCAGCTCACGCACCCCCAGGGGTGCGCGAGCGGAAAAGTGTAATGGCGGTCTGATGGTGTAATAATATTAAATATAAAAAAATAAAAATAAAAAATATTTAAAAAGTGGGATTTTTCACAAAATAAAAACATGAATTATAAAAATCCCCTTTGTAAGATTTAAAATTAAAAACGTACAATTTAATAAATGCACTTGAGCTCCTTCCGGCAGTCTTGCGCCTGCCGCCAGTCGTACACACGAGACACCCTAGCTTGTGCAGCTAACGTCAGCTAACAGCGAACTTCATGCATTCAGCAACATTCATTTAAATATGCGAAACTGGCTGAAATCGGGGAAACTGTCAGGTGGGACATCTGAAGCTATCACTCGTAAAAGAGGAGAGAGAGCGAGAGAGCGAGAGAGCGAGAGAGCGAGAGAGCGAGAGCGAGAGCGAGAGCGAGAGCGAGAGCGAGAGAGAGAGAGAGAGAGAGAGAGAGAGAGGAATCGGAGGCGAGGGGAACGGACAGGTGCGTTGGGGAGAGACCGGGAGAAGAAATCGAGCCGGAGTCAGAGGAAGATGAGACTGAGGAGACCGAAAAGGAGGAAGGGATAGCGCAGACAAATCGGGAGCACATCGGCCCATCGCGGAGTCAAGGTGAAAAAAGAGGAGGCTAACAGCTGACTGAAGCCCTCTTATTTACGTCGCCACCTGAACACCAAGCAAGTCAAAAGCCGCTTACATTTTTTATATCGAAAAATTGGAGGAGTTACAAAACAGCCAAAAACAACTGGAGTCTCATTCATGTGTTGGTCTATAAATGACGCACTGCGGGCTTCATATCTGGTCAGTTACCGCACACAATCGCCGAAGACGTGAGCTTGCCAGCTGCCAGAGAGATGGTGGAATGTATGATTGGGGAGAAAGAAGCAAAAAAGTTGGACATGATCCCGGCGTCCAACAACACTGTGTCGCGCCGCATCGATGCTTTGTCCGAAGACATCCTGGCTACATTAGTCGGTCATTAATTGTAAATTAAATGTGATAATCTGCCTCTGAGCCTGTGCGCTCGCCATCCGTATTGCTCTTTAAAAGTCTTGTGTAACTGAAAGTTATTGAAACTGTGTTGCAGTGTTTCAGGGCGTTTTCACACCCGTAGTTCGTTTGCTTTGTTCTGATTCAGGGATTAACATGATACAATGTTGCAGTTGCCCCTTTTTTCGGTTTGCGTTCACACTGCAACATTTAACAGCGGACTAAATCTTGTAAACAAACGCCACGCGCGAGCAAACTGTTCTCTCATTGGTCCGATTTTTATGCGGCTAAAATAGGCTCTGTTGCTTTTTTTTTTTTATTAAGGGGGGGGGTGGGTGCGCGAACCCGGTCGGGATGTAGAAGGGGGTGCGCGGCCTAACACGTTTGGGAACCGCTGGTGTAGAGTAAATGACCAGCTGGTTGAACTCTGGTGGCATAAGGTGATGGAGCTGTGGGATATGTAAGTGTGTACATATACCGTGTGTGTAGTCGTGCTTAAAGCACTGACAGAGGCATGTGAGAGAAGACTTTTCTCTGCACAGCTGGAAAGCAACTAATTGGAACTGTGTGTCATGTTGATATTTTAAACCAACAGGCTCCAGGTTCAAATTGGATATCTCTTCTAAACTGACTATGCATAGAGTAGCAAAGGAGAATTCAGTTTGGCTTGTCATCACGGTTAAAGTCATGTAATTGAAGTGTTGTCTTTGTAATGTCTTTTCAACAACTGTTGAGGAAAGTGGTCCTCCCTGTGAAGAAGACAGACATGTTATTGTTCGATACCTCAGAGAAGGACCCTTGAGCACTTACACACATGAAAAAAAAAACGACACGGGAATGCAGAATACTCGCCTGCGAATATTTTGCATCATAACTCATACCGGCAGCAAAACGAATTTGCAACAGTTGCAGCAGTTTTTTAATAAAAGGTTTGATAGATTTGTGCAGGCAGAGGACCAACTATCAGGATCCTAATGACCCAGAGCAGTGTCTGTCAGTCTGTCTAAGCTGTTGTTTTATAGCCTAAGCTACTGTAAGATATTTTATTGAGTTTACTTTTAGTGAAACGCTCTGAGTGAATTTCAGTTCCCTCTGGTAAACAGTTAGGTAGTGTCTAAAGGGATCTTATTGTGAAAGGTAATAATGGAAGGAGTGGATCTGGTCTGCGCTGCCTTTGTCAAGGTTGAAAAGAGTAATAATGTTTGGTTCGGACCACAGAGTCTCTGTTTTGTTCTCCAAACAGGCGGCAACATCCGGTTCTGCAAAGTGAAGCCAATGTAGAATTATCTTAAACCAGCATTCTCTCTAGTGTCCACCAGGGGGCGACTCCTCTGGTTGTATAGAAGTCTATGAGAAAATTACTCTACTTCTCTCTTGATTTATTACCTCAGTAAACATTGTAAACATGAGTTTATGGTCTCAATCTCTAGTTTCAAGTCTTCTTCAATACAGCATGATGTTCATTTAGTACATTATGGTCCATTCAGAGTCAAACAGACCATAAAGCAGGGGATGCTTTAGGGCGGGGCTACACTGTGATTGACAGGTCTCTACCAGAGCCGTAGACGGAGTCTCTAAGTCGCTGTCCAAATGTGGTTACTTCCGTTCGCTGGTTGCAAAAAACCAAGATGGCGACGGCCAAAATGTCAAACTAGAGGCTTGAAAATGGCAGTCCACAAACCAATCGATGACATCACGACAACTACGTCCACTTCTAATATCAGGTCTATGTGTACAATATACCTGTAGATATTGAATATGTTTGTTCCGCAGAATGTGATTGGTTGATGCCTTTATTCGCAGTGCAAAAGCTTCTGAAGAAAATGACTATTTTGCTGCATAATATCCACGCTCTGTATGAAAGCATTCATGACAAAAACAGTTCGGAAAAATACATTGACGTCCAAATGAATCGCAGAAAGAAAAACGCCTCTGGTGTGTGAAGGCCTTTAGTCAGAAAACAATATAGATGTAAAACCCTGCTATGAACCTCTGGCTCAAACTATTGAATAAATCAGAAGAGATGTTTAAAGGAAGCTGGAATTCAAGTCATTTTCAGTAGAAATGTTGATGCTTGGTGCTCTGCACTCTATCAGTAATATTTCCTTTATTTTACTTTCCTCACCCAGAACAAAATTTTTCCGACAAAAATTATTATTCAGCTGTGATTAAAACAAGTCCGTCCAACAGGGCTTTGAAATGAAATTGGAAAATAACTTTTTTCAATTACTGTATTTGCAGTATCCACACTACATCTAAATGTACCAATGTGTCAACGTCTCACAGAAAAAAGCTCCTTCAAATCTTCTGCACACTATAACTCTTGTATTCAAGTCTCTACAATCAGGGGATCCACAGAAATCTTTTCATTTTAAAGTTTCTCTCAGAAAATGTTTTCTAACTAACATAATTATTCTAATTAATGAATGACTCAGCAGCTGACATGAAGCAAAGCACGGCATTTACCTGACACGATCAGGTTATGCAGTATGATTGTAGCAGGTTCTCTGCTACCCGGTGGGTCTGGGGAGCACAATGACGCCAGCACACGGTGGAACGACGGTTCCAATGTTCTTTATTGTCCTATATCCTAACGGGCCTGGCCGTGTGCTCTCCTGCCTTGCCTCCGAGCACACGCCGCGGGAGCTTTCCGTGCTGCCCGTCTCAGCCTAACTCTGTGCTCGTCCCGAGCTGCCCCTCTCGCCTCCGTCTCTACTGTGGGATTAAATACAGCCGAGAGTGAGACAATCAGGATCCATTCCAGCTGCACCTAATTAAGTCCCTTCCCGGCACCGTTCCCCGAACCACTCCCACACTCCGCCCCCTCCACAGCTGAGCCACCCACGCCCGCCACCACAATGATGTATCATGTTTAAAATGAAAACACAGATACTGTCGTGTTTAAAGCTGTTTCTGAAGAGCCTCTTCTCTCTGTCTCCTTCTATACGAGTATCAACTGTCCAACAAATGTTTTTTTATAGTGAAACCGATTGTTGTCTGACAGTGTGACAGTTGTCAGTGTCTGTATATATCCTCGTATCTGTTATGAGCACAGCAGTCTTTTCCTTCCTCTGTCATTTTGTCACAGGGAGAGTCAGAGCCATTGAGGGCTACCTGGCTCTCCACTTCAAACAGTAGCTCACTCTCCAAACACCCCAAATTAATCTGTCTCTACAGTTGTCCACAGCAAACTCTGTTTTATTTCAAAGGACTTACACAGCAACCCCCACAGCTGTTGAATGGCAGTCTGCTGTCAGAGATATCGTAATTACAAACTGAGCCAACAAAGTAGGGGAGGGGTTTGTATCTGGAGTTGCAGCGATGTAATTCATTTAAAAATACAATTTCCACTGCAGGAAGTCCTTGAAGGTCCCACAAGTCAGAAGTGACACTTGCAAAAATCCCAAGTCTTAATATATGATGGAGGCAGCGTACATGTATGCTGCTGCATTAGCTGAGTGAAGAGAGGAGAGCTGCTGCATCCGAACACTACAGTATGCTTGTTCTTTGAGCAGGCTAAGGCAGGTGTCGTCATCTGCTGAGAAAGGCTCTTTGTGAGAGATTCCCTGTGCAGCGCAGCGACATCTGATCTATGAATACAGGGTTGGAATGCTTGTAGTCTGGGTTTTACTGTTGTGGCAGTGTAAGTCTGATTTGAAGCAGCTGTACCTAAGTGGGTCAAACTTCATGAATGTACTTGTACAGTATGTATCGACGATTGAAATTTGGTTTCACAGTGAACGCATCAGCTGACTGACACCAACAGCTTCTTCAAAAACACCCACCCATCACCATAAACCACCCTTACTAGTCTTTGTCAGCATTGGGTCCAGCTAAAAAGCAACAACGCCTCGGCCATTTCAAAATGGATTCACAGTAAACTGAACTCACAGAACCTAAAAGAAAGTCAGTGGTGTTCAGTGGTGTATAAAGTAAGTTAATAAAAAAGCAAAGGGTCAGAATTTTGAGAATTATGAAGTTTATTCTTTTAAGTGTTGTGGTCACCATGACCAAGGACATGGAGCTGTGTTGACAATAATTGGGTTGGCTGTGATCCAACCAGGAGCAACAATGTTCAACATAATATATTGTACATAAGTATACTTTTGCATCTACTATGAACTTATCATAAAAGCAATATGACACTATGAAGGAGTTGTAACAGTGCGTTTATAAGTATGATCATTCCGACTAGAGGATGTAGAGGGCAAATGCATAATATTATGTTCAGCAGAAAATATCCACTTGATGCATCAGGTCAGTGTTTAGAGAAATGACACCTGCCTTGTAAACTCCTATGGGCCTGATTTGAACACAATAGACCAGGGGTCTTCAACGTTTTTCAGGGCAAGGACCCCCAAACTGATAGAGAGATGAAGCAGGGACCCCCGACTATATATATTGTATAAAATCGTGTTTTATATTAAATGGGCCTAGTACCGTGTATACCTCTTTATTGTGCATTCAATACTAAGCTATTCAAATAATACACAGGTTCATATATTCATCTTTTTATTTTAAACATGTGCAAGGTACAGTGAGTAGGGTGGCCGAGCCACTGCCATTTAGAAACATACCTTGTCAGCTGATACCAATGCCAATATCAACATTGTCTGTCAATTGCTTTTTCTAAAGATAGATTTGATTTTGTAGCGAGTAACGAAGGTTTCAGGGGAAATGTATCGGAGTAAAAGTATCAGTTTTCTTTGCAAAATGTAGTGAAGTAAAAGTAAAAGTCAACAGAAATATAAGTAGTAAAGTAAAGGACAGATATCCAAAAAAACGACTTAAGTAGTACAGTACCGAAGTATTTCTACTTCGTTACTATACGCCACTGTTTTTCTTAAATATCAACCAGTGGTGGGCCGTCAGGACCAGCAAGGCCTTCTCTGCTGGCCTAAACAGAATCACAAAGTTAGAGCTATTTTGTAATTTAATATTTTTTCTTAAATACACTACATGCAGTGGCGACTGGCCAATAGAGGGCCATGGGGCCTGGCCCCACCTTGAGCGCCCCTCTTTGAGCCACAAAAAATAATAATAATAATTACACAAATTGTCAATATTTGTGTTTTTGAAATATGGAATGTACCCAGTAATATTTGTAAAATATGGTATCTGCGCAAAATATATGCTCTTCCTGCACGTCCGCCTGTGTGCACGTCTCAGCAACTTGGGGCCATCAAGAATTGGCCCAAAAAAGTTGAAGCTGCATGAGTGAATGTAACAGTCGGAACATGGCTGGACTTGAAGTTAGGACATGAAGCAGTTTAGCCAATTGCCGATTAAAGATATAAATGAGTGACATACAATTTAGCCAATCAGCGTCCTGTTGGGGTTTAAAAACCAAAAGGATGAGAGCCTGCAGGCCACAGGGACTTTTCTGCTGCGAGCTTCTTAGCGAGCACGCGCATCAGAAAAATGGACTGGATCCGGTTCAAAATCAATAACAATATTTAATGTACTACACAAAGTTCACTTACAAGCTGAATTATCTATCAATAGTAATGTTCTCGAGAACAGAGACCACACGCACGCATCTCACTCACAGGTCTGAATTCAGGTACTGAAAAAACGAGAGCGGATGTGGTCTGAGGAATGCTCTCCAGAAAAGTCTCTTATATGCCCCGACATATAAATGTCCGAAACAGTCATAAAACATCTGAATGACCCTCCGTGGCGATTAGCGATTGGCTCCATTTGATACTGAAATTCTCCACAGTCCGCAAATAAATTCAGCTTGGGGCAGAATTTGTTTGACCCCAATCTACGCATTCTCGTCAGGACTAGTCTCTACAGGCGAGTGCGAGCGCCAGCGCGAGCACTACTCCTCCAAGACCCGTTTGAGAGGAGAACTTTGGTGGAGATTCTGCAGGCCAAAGAGCTGATCCCAGATCAGCCTGACCTTGCCTGACTTTGGTCACCGCTCGCTGGCCGGCCGGTTCTTGTGTTAGTTTTCGGCGTTAATTAATTAATGCGTTAACGGGAAAAAACAATAATACCGTGATATACCGTGAAACCGCCAGAATCTTACAAAATACCGTGATACACATTTTTGGTCATACCGTCCAGCTAGCCAAACCTGTCTGGTGTACAGCTACTAGAGACGGTGTAATTTTATAAATGTACAATTATTAGTGTTACAAATTGTTTTCCGCATTCTCGGCAATAAGTCAGACACATTCCCGGTGGGTGTTTGCCTCCGCCAGGGCTGCCCTTTGTCACCGGTCCTGTTCGTGACTTTCATGGACAGGATATCTAGGCGCAGCCTGGGGGCAGAGAACGTCAGTTTAGGGGGTTGAACCGGTATACCGCCCAGCACTAGCCGCCACTGATATCAACTAATCGGACTGTAATGCCGTGTTCACACCAAACGCTGCGTGAATTTTTCACGCGAGTAGATTACATACAAAGTCATTGCACAGACGCAAATAGATGCGAGTAGCGCGGCGTGAATAACGCAAAATACAGGAATTCGCCTCATTTGCGTGAGTTGAAATGGTCAAACAGGTGATGGACAGCTTAGTAACAAATTAATACATTTATTTGTTATTCTCATAATTTTAGTGTTTAATTTTAGATCCAACCATTCTAGAGACTCTTTTTCCACGTATCTCTTCTCTCCTTCTGCCTCTCTCTTCCATTTCCATTCTCATGGATTAACTTGCTCTATTCCAAATCTCTCTCTGGCCCTCTTTTACTCTCCTGTGGTAGTTACTCTTATGACATCCCGCTGGCAAAGCAGCCATTTGCTGCGTGGGAACCAGCTCCTTTTGATAATGGATGTGCACTCCAGTACCTTGATAGGCGAGGTTACGCGGGTTTTGAGAGGGCATCTGGAGACCAAAGTGGCATAGAAACGTGGCAATTTGTGAGGGGGTTTTCTGTTTGACTCTCTCTTATATTTGTAAGCCTGTCAACATGTCTGCTCCGAGCAGAGCACTGTTTTTACTTTCTGCTTACCTTCTACCTTGTTTTATTCCTACCTGTAAGTATTTATCAATGTCATGCCAGGCACATCTAATCCTGCAGTCATCAGGCGCTGACGCAGAGAGTGTTGCTGCTTCCAGGCAGCTCGAGCCTGTGGTCTGAGTTGTTCTAACCTCCACACATCCTCCTGCTGCCTGATCAAGCGGAAGACAGGCAGGGAGACAATGAGGGAGACACACGAGAGACCGGTTTGTGGGAGGAAGATGGTCATGCGCTGCGAGGGAGAGAAGAGGTCATTGACAAATGAGCAAATGAAAGAGACGGAGAACGCAGAGGAAGATTAGGAGGAGACAGACAGGTAGATGGAGCCACTCGTCTCTCTCTTTTCTGGCTGCACCTCTTCCCTCTGATTGCTCCAATCACAAAAGAGTGAGACAAAAGGTTAAAGCCGCTCTATTCTGAGAATTTTCAATTAGCCCCAAGCCAGTGTTCAGTATTGTATTTGATTTATCTCCCACTGCAGAGACTATGTTGTTGTTTCCATTTGTTTTCTGCTCATTATGGTGTATGTTGGTTTGTGGCATGGGCCTCTGTTGCTCCACCTCTTCTCCTGACGTGCTCCATTGATCTGTCTCTAATCTAGTTTTGGCTTCCTGACAGAGCTGACTCCCCTCAGGCATTAATTATGCCTCCATGTGATTTATATCAGTGGGCTCCAGCACCCAGCACTCTACCCTGTCTAATCCAATCAGATCCACGTCTGTGGCCCAGCCACTGCAGCTCTCACACAATCAGATATATTGAGTATGTGTCGCAAGTGTTTCCCCTTTGCTTACACTCCCCTAGAGCGATCTGTCCTCGACAGCTTCACTACATCCATTGTTCTAAAGTCCACCACTCTGTGTCCCACCAAAACACAGCTGTGCAGTGGGCAGATGTGTCCAGGGCAGAGCCTCCAATTCACATAAACTCTTTCTCATGGATGAGAAGTTGATTTTGAACACGGTTTAAGATGGTATCTAGAGGTACAGCTCATCCATGGATTATTTTACTTCTGAAGATGTGAGCAATTTTTACTTCATTGGGATATCTTTACTAAAACAGGATGCGCGGCTGGTAGTAGAAGCTGTCTGACCTGCATGGTGACCTCTGTCAGTCAGGGTACATACAGAACCAGGTTCCAGATGAGCTCTGTGGGGAAGCGACGGTGGGACAACATGTTGAGTAACTCATCCCTGGGCTACACTTTCCACGGCGGAAGTGTTCCAAACCTCCTGGGTCCTCCACGCTCCGAGGACCTGGGGACCCTCAAGAAAAGACTGTCCATGGAAATCCTGCGAGGCTGGGCCCCGGACCTTGGGAGCCTGAGTATGGGGCTCAATCTCAATTTGAGCCCAGTGAAATGGCCCTCGCTAGTTACCCTCTGTAAGTGGAAACAGACCCTGACAGAGAAGCTGAAGAAGAGACACAGTGGCACTGAGGAGGAATCACAGGTTAGAGAGCTTGCACGGGCCAGACGCTTGGAGACTGATCCACACCCCTGTATTTTTACAATGTTAAAGCCTTTATTGTACATTTTATTGTCTGTTTCATTTAAATAATTGAACTGGATTGAATGCATATTAATTGCAAATAGAAGATAGGCCACAATTCTAACAGCTTTAGAGTAACAGTAGAAGTTAATATGAAGATGTACAGTAACAGTAGAAGTTAATATGAAGACATACAGTAACAGTAGACGTTAATATGAAGACATACAGTAACAGTAGAAGTTAATATTAAGACGTACAGTAACAGTATAAGTTAATATTAAGATGTACAGTAACAGTAGAAGTTAATATTAAGACGTACAGTAACAGTAGAAGTTAATATGAAGACATACAGTAACAGTAGAAGTTAATATTAAGACGTACAGTAACAGAAGTTGATATTAAGACGTACAGTAACAGTAGAAGTTAATATGAAGACATACAGTAACAGTAGAAGTTAATATTAAGACGTAGAGTAACAGGGTTCAATGAAAGGGGTTATTTTGTGCAGGCGATGGTTCTCGCTACTCTTGCTATCTTTGCTTTTATAGGACTAAAACTTTTGAAAATGAGACCTCGGTCTCTATTGATTTTGTCTAAATAAAGGTTAATAATATTAATAATAATAATAATATTGATTGGAAAAAAAAGAAGCTAACTAGCCAGCTGTTCAACTAGAACTGGAATACTGGTTAATCACTGAATTATAAATTAGTTATTTGCTTAAAGTAAATATTGTCTTATCATTTAATTTTACTCAGAGTACACCAGAATGCTACATTTTAAAGCTCAACAGGGTTTCGGGCCTGTCACATTTTTCACCTCTTATGAGTTTGCAGGTATGTTTCTTTTAAGCCCTTTAGCTAGTTCAAATGACTGAGTCATGCCTACACAACAGTGTTTGTAAGATAACAGCACACAGGTTTTACTTATTCAATTCTCTTTTGTACTGTCATCGAATCCCTCTGAGATTAAAACTCCTCATCAACAGCAACATGGCCAAGAAAGCTCCATTAAGGTAAACAGAAGATGCACAAGATCCTTCATTGTAAGTTAAAAACTGAGAGTCCAGCTACATATGCAGCAATAATGAAACCATCCACCGCTGCCCTGATTTTACTGCCCCTTCCATTTCTTATATGCAGTGTAATTACAAATGTCTCCTTCCATCCAACAGCTTCTCTAAATTGATGGAGTTCATTAGACAGGAGATGTTTCCTGTGAGACTTGCCTTGTATCAGTTAATGGAGTAGCTGGCTGGTGATCTATCAACAACCATTGACCTTTTTAGGTTTCCTCTGAGTTTGTTTCCACCACTCTCCACTTCCACTGACATTAATAGCACATTAATAGCATAATGATGCATATCATTTCATGTGTTCAGTCTCATCCACTTCACACAGGAGGTTGAGATTTGAACTATGGCTCTTTGAGTTCCATAGATTAAAGTATAGGACAGAGGGAGAATAAGGGAATATGTTTCAAGTTAATATATATTGTTTCACTTGATAATTAGCTGTGTAGTGTGCAGTACATGCTAGAGTACGCTTGTTGTGTTCTGTAAATTGAGTGGTTTGAGTGTGAGGAAGCAGCACAGCCTGCAGCTGTTATTGGACATTTAGTCTCTTGTTTTGTTTCTTTGTTTTTATTTGTGTGTAACAATTCATGGTAATTGCTTTTTTTATGGTTTTCATCATGGAAACATGATATTGCTGTTAAATAACTAACTTGGTGATTTTGAATAGCTTTAGAATAGTAATGACAAGGAATGGATACAATACTAAGAATATGGAAGATATGTCAGTCATAACCATGCCCATTATCACCTTTGATACCCTGTCACCTTTTACTGAGGTGAGCCTTACATTCAGGCCAACTTACTATTTAATGTCTTCAAATGTAAATGTGAATTCAAATGATTCCACAGACTGAGATGAACCTGTCCTTGGAAAGGTTAATGATAAATGATTCATTACTTTGGCAAGACAGATTTCCTTATCAATCTTCTATATTCACTGTGACAACTTCCAAAGAGCTGATTAAAGGGTTAATCATTTAAAAAATGATAGATTTGATTTAGAGAGTGCTTATCAAGATACTCAAAGACACTTTGAGTGACAAATAAAATGAAAGATGAAAACCTTGAAAACTCAAAACACAGTACATATTAGGTCAAACATTAAAGCAGTCATTTCTTGAACATGGATTGGTGCAGTAACAGGTGTGTTTGTGAAAAGTGGTCCAGAGTAACAGGGCTGCAATGGAAAGGCTCAGGTCCAGTGTTTGGTCCTGGATGGTGTCAGGCTGCAAGAAGCATTGTGGCAGTGGAGAAGGTGGGTGAAGTAGGAGGGAGACAGGAGATGAATTTTAGGACAGGGGTGATGTGGTCACAGGAGCAGGAATGAGTCAGCAGACGAGCAGCGTTCTGGAGTTTATAACAACTTTGCATGATGTGCCATAAAGACTGCTGTTGACGTAGTCTAGTCTGGATGAGGTGAAGGGATGCATCAGAGGTTCAGCAGCAGAAAAGGAGAGGGATGGGAGGAGACAAGCTGTTTTACAAGTTTTAGTGATGAGTTAATCTTGGAATCAGAGATTAATGCCAGATTACATTGAGATCATGTAGCATAAATGCTGTAAAGGATACCAAAATGTGTAACCATAATTAATACGTCACAAAAAACATAATCACAGACACATCAATTGGCACAAAAGATAAATGAGAGTGATTGCAAATCAACTTTGGCTATCAGAAATGATCAGTTTTATAAATCAACCTGACAAAATTCAGAATTCAAATTTTTTAATTCTGAATGTGTGCGAGGCTTTTCAGACATGACTTCTGACTTCTTCACTTCATTTAATTTGTACGGCCCCAGTGGCCAGAGCTGCAGAAGGATTGCACTGCCCGGAGGTCTTTGTGTGTTACAAAGGTCCTCACACTCAGAGAGGGCAGAAGACCGTGGATGACCACCGAAGGCCCATTAAAGGAGCAGTGTGTAGGATTGAGTGGCAAATAGTGGTGGGGTTGCAGATTGCATCCAACTAAAAACCCTCCGCACACACCGCGCTTTCCAAGCGTGTTGGAGAACTACACTGGCCGCAAATGTGCGAAAGGTTCTCTTTAGAGCCAGTGTTTAGTTTTTCCGTTCTGGGCTACTGTAGAAACATGAAGTATTCCGTGAAGAAGACCTGCTCCCTATGTAGATATGAAGGACTCATTCTATGATAACAAAAACACAACAATTTTTAGTTTTAAGATGTTTTTCACAAAAGAAAACAAAGCCATGAATATAAATTCCATTTCTGCCAATAAATATCCCTAAATCTTACACACTGTTCCCTTAAGTGCGAACAAAAGGGAAGCCTACATTAGGGGTCATCCTGAACAGTCCACTCTTTGATGATTCAATCTAAGTGGAGCCCGATTCCACTGCAGTGTGTTACAGTGACGAAGGATCAGTGACCAAACTAAATAGCCCTGACCAATGAGATTGAACTCTGACTCTAGCCAACTCTGTAATGCTAATGAAGGGTTTGGGTTCAGTAAGTAAACAGGCCTGCTGAGATCTGAGCTGTAAGCCTGGCTCAGTGTACGTAAATGAGGGAAAGGGAGAGAATGAGGGAGTTCAATACGCTGCAGGAGTCAGAGCCTCTCAAAAGATATACAGTGTATGTCTATAATGTCCATCTCAGCATATGAATGTAAGTATACACACTCGTCCTCATCCCCTTTGTCCGCTGGCTTTGTATCCAATTGCAACATTGTTGCAGGACGCCATGGTTCAGGTTCAACTGATGCAATCTGTGCTGGTTGATTGATAGAGAAACATACCTGCACCATCCTGACACCATAAGAGATGATGTTCTTGTTTGATAAATTACAGTTTTGTTTATTTGAAGGTATGTATGTAGAGAAGCATATCTATTGGGCTACAACATTAACACAGCAGAACGGCTGTCATGATTATTGTACAGGGTGACGTAACAGTTTTTGTATATTCAGTGTAGTTCCTCACCTCTAATCATCTTCCAAGCGCGTATGAGCCCTCACAATTATCTGGAAGCTCTGCCGGTCTTTCTCTGACAAATTCTAACGCATGTTTTTCTTTTGCTTAAAGGGGGTTTCCTTTGCAAGTGCAAAATATGTGCCACACTGACCGTTTTAATTGATTTCATCATTAAAGCACAATTTTATTGATGGTTGAACAAATACATTAAACAGCAACCACAATTTCATCCTTCGTTGCTCTGTGTGGGAAACATTACAGCAGTGAACTGTTTCAGCTTCAATGATCACTGCTCCTCCTGATGGATTGATGACGCATTGCATCTGGTTTCCACACATGGTGATTCAGCAGCATTATGAGTCAGCACCGTGGTAACCAAGTCATTTAGAGGGATCTCATTTCAGACAAGGACACGGAAGGGTCGCAGCAGGGATCTGCCTGGGCCTCGCCACGGACCAGAAGGAAATTCTAAATGGCTGCATCTATATGCACACCTAAATAATGAGTCACATAAAATCAATACAGGTCATTGTTCCTTGTATCACAGGGATGTGATCTCCCCCCTGAGAGGGATGAGCGGAGGGGGGCACCAGCCACCCAGCGATGGCCACTTGCTGGCTTGGCTAGTTTCAGCATAAAAATCATCAGGATGTTTTTTATACCAAAAAAGTCAAATTTTCCATGTATTGCTAACTCAACGTCGCATATAAATGAGTGTATGCTGCAAACTCAGTTCCTTTGTTTCCTATATGAGTCCTTGACCATGGGATACTGGCCATTACAAGGGTCGGTGCTAGTTACCCGTTGTCTCTACACTTTCTATTAGTGTCCTCTTTGAGTCCATGCAAACTTGTCTCTCAACCTAGGAGCCATGTGAGTTCATTCAGATCTCTGTGAGAGATGTACACTTGGTTGGGAAGGAGACAGTGGAGCTGTGGACAGCAAGGCAGAAGTTGTGTGTGGTTTTGGCGATGACTTTGGAACCAATGATGATCACAATTCGCCACTTTGTCACAGTTCAGTTTGATCGAGTTGAGCTGCAACTTTCTCAAACTGAAACTATTCACATCTAGTTTCGGGGCAACTGTTGCTCAGTGGAAAAGCGGATTGTCCTTCAATCAGAGGATCGGCGGTTCAATCCCCGGCTTCGCTAGTCCATGTCGATGTGTCCTTGGGCAAGACACTTAACCCCAAATTGCTTCTGAATGCCATTAATGGGTGTTAGTGTTTGATAGTTCTGATGGGCAGGCGGCACCTTGGTAGCCCCTGCCATCAGTGTGTGAATGACATGTAGTGTTAACCCTTTCCCATTCAAGTAGAATTGGTCGCTCTGGGACATTTACTGATGATGTAAATATGTAATTATTTAAATTATTCTATCTTGTTTCCTGTGATAACATTTAAAAAATAAATCAACATATCTAAGTCGTGGATTACTTTAAAGTGCATGTCAGGAAATAATGCCAAGCTAAACATGCCTTTACGGTATTCATCTTTCTAGATGTTACATTAGATCTCCTTCTAACGGATTTAAGCCAAGCTACCATCAGTGGGTAAACAGTTACTTCACACCACTATTCTATCACAGCTGCAAAAACAGCTGCAAAAGACGTTCAGTTTAAGACCCGTTTCTTTTGTTAGTTAATGTACTGCATGTCTGTGGTTGTATTAGATATTATATTACTTAATGTATTGTGGTAGACTGTTCAGTAGTGCTATTCATGGGGCCATCAAGAAAAGTGATGAAATGTGACTGTACTGCTGGTAATTCTAATTGAAGAGACCTGTTTTATTGGTAATCTGTAGGTGTAGAGAGCTGACTGAGTTTATCAAAGCCGTCAGTGCTGCACTGGTGACTGCCTAATTCACCATTAGTGTTAATTAAATGGGAGTTAAATGGTTCAATGTCACAAAATGACAGTCTAGTGGCATTTTTGAGCTCCCAGTTCAGAGCTTTTCAGTTTTTGCCTGTAGATTTCTGAAACACTGGTGTCAGCTTCACATCCTGACACGAACTCAACCGTTGCTCATGAAGGTGTGTGTGTGGTTGTGCTTTAATATGTTTTGGATGATGCAGCATTAGGCAGCTGATATGCGTTGCAGTCATTTAACTTTGAATTACATCTCACAGTTTTGCCTTCCAACATAAGGGCCTTCATTATTTTAACGTTTGTCAAATATGAATTACTATTTAGATTTTGACTGTGTATATGTAACAAATACACATGCTTGTGTGTATTGTCTCTACTGCAGAATACATAGGCAGGCCTAAATCCAATAAGTAATTCAATAACTAATACGTACATTTGAATTAATAATGAGTATTCCACACACATAGGCAAGGCAAGGCAAGTTTATTTGTATAGCACATTTCAACAAGGTAATTCAAAGTGCTTCACATAAAACCATTAAAAGCATCAAAACATAAGGCAAAAGAAAAGGAGATTTAAAAACAATTAAGAACATTAAAAAACAGTGTAAGAAATGAAATGCAGTAGTAAAATGCAGAAATGCAGGAAATTGATTAATATATTAATTGAATGTGGTTCAATTAAAGGCAGCAGCAAACAGAAAGGTCTTCAATCTTGATTTAAATGAGCTGAGGGTCTCAGCAGACCTGCAGCTTTCTGGGACTTTGTTCCAGATATGTGGAGCAGAAAAACTGAATGCTGCTTCTCCATGTTTAGTTCTGACTCTGGGAACAGAAAGTAGACCGGTCCCAGACGACCTGAGGGGTCGGGATGGTTCATAAGGTAGCAGCAGATCAGAGATGTATTTTGGCCCTAAACCATTCAGTGCTTTGTAAACCAACAGCAGGATTTTAAAGTCAATTCTTTGTTGGACAGGAAGCCAGTGCAAAGACCTCACAACTGGAGTGATGTGATCCACCCTCCTGGTCTTAGTGAGGACTCGGGCTGCAGCGTTCTGAATCAGCTGCAGCTTTCTGACGGACTTTTTACAGAGACCTGTAAACACACCGTTACAGTAGTCCAGTCTGCTGAAGATAAATGCGTGGACAAGTTTTTCCAAATCCTGTTGAGACATAAGTCCTCTAATCCTTGATATATTCTTCAGGTGATAGTAGGCTGATTTTGTAATTGTCTTGATATGGCTGTTCAGGTTGAGGTCTGAATCCATAACTACACCTAGATTTCTGGCTTGGTTTGTGGGTTTTAACATCAGTGATTGAAGCTGAGCGGTGATTTTCAATTGTTCGTCCTTGGTACCAAAAACAATTACTTCTGTTTTATCTTTGTTTAATTGAAGAAAATTCTGGCACATCCAGTTGTTGATTTGTTCAATGCAGTTACCCAGCCCTTGTATGGGATTATAGTCCCCTGGTGACATAGTTATGTAGATTTGTGTGTCGTCTGCATAATTATGATAACACACTTTGTTGTTTTCCATAATCTGAGCTAGTGGAAGCATGTAGATGTTGAACAGAAGAGGCCCCAGTATTGAACCTTGGGGAACACCACATAGTACATAGTATGACCAATGCAGACATGGGTGTGATGTACATGATCTACCTTCACATAAAGATACCTTACAAAACATTTTTTTCAAAAAAGAGGGGAATGCCAATGTGATGTGGGATTAAACGACATTGTGTAATGTTCTGCATTATTGTCTCAGTGTTGCTGCAGTGACAGTATGGTGGGCCGGCCCACTGGGACCACTCTCAGTTCTCCAGAACCATTCTTCATATCCATTCTTGAGTCAAATTTGACTTTGCTAAAATGTTTGCAGAATTCCAAATTGATTTGTTAAAGCTGCAGATGCCCACCAGTCACCAGGCAGTGACTGAGTTCATGCCTACACTGAGGCGATACCAACACGTATTGTTAAGTTTGGATTGGGGCCAGTAAGAAGCGGCTGCTGACCTTCTTCCCCCCCGCTTGGAAAGACATGACTGCATGACTTGTTTGTGAGGAGAGTTTCCTCAGGGATAGTCTTACTCTTAATGCTGCCAGTTAGTCCTGAACTGGTCCTGGAAGCTGAACCGTATGTGCCCCCATGTGGAACGTTTGGTGTATTGCATATAATGCAGTATTACTGCACTCACTGCACTGCACTCAAAGGAAAAATGTTTCAATTCAACTTCAAAGGTTCTTTGTCAGATTCAGGGTTTTCTTCCAATTACAATTATTGCCTATCATTGTATTCACATTTTGTTGTTAATGTGGCCAAATTGATGTGACGATAGAGATTGTTTGGATGACTGGATCAGTGTCTTTCAATCAATTTATGTGCACTTGGATTTTACACTCGATGTGACATGTGTATTTCAATGTACACATTTACGAGTCAGGCAGAAACGTCACCATACATCCATTAAACATTGTTTCTGGCACCACTGCATGCAATGTTGAGTTATACAGTTATATATTGTGATATATAACTGTCGTGGTGGTCCTGACATGTTTTTGTAAATGCCCTGTAATCTCACTCCATAAATGAGAAACAGGCCACATATCGAAGGCACAAGAGGGAAAACTGATCCATCAAAGCAATGCGAGGCTTCTCCTCCTCGGTTCAGACGAGACTGTTCCTATAGCGACAAAGGCCTGAGTGGTTGAGAGCTGTTCAGTCAAGTGGCACCGACACAGTAAATGACTTGTCAGATTTTGATTGGCTCATCCCAAGTCTGCGTCAAGGGTCAAATGGTATCTGAGTGGAGTGACAATGAAACTGTCCCTCCCACACACACATACACAGTGGACTGTGTGGCATTACATCTTGTATTCATGTAAGTATTACATGCTAAAAGATGAGAGCACAACAAGTACATACAATGTAATCAACTTCATTTATGTCCATGAAGGCTGTGACGACCTTCACTGAGGTGAATATTTGCTGGCCTCATCAACGAGGACCCACACTGAGCCGAACTCTTATCCCCATTCATAGACGCTACACATTACATTAACTTCCCTTAATATCTGTCAATATGCGGTGTACATATTCTTTTTTGTACTTCGTACTGTGAACCTTTCATTTATTGGACAGTTTTGCACATTTCTGCACAAAACTACCACTTCTAAAACTGCTCTTTCATTTTAATTCATATATTGTACATATGTACAATGTAACATGTTTATGTTACCAAAACTAATACACCAAAGCAGAGTAAAAACCTGTTTGTCAATGAAGTGGAATCTGATTGTGGTTCGTGCTGATGGGCTTTCGAAACACTCCACCCTTGTTGTCTGATAGTAGATACAATAACTCCAGTCTGATCTTACATTTACATTTCTGAAGTATCTATTGCACATGCGCTTACATAATATCAGTTGTCATAACTAGAGTGTTCAGTGCATATATTGTATATTTGGCTGTTTGGTTGCTTGGTTTGTTTGATGACATCACAAGTGACACCACTGTCGTCCTGCCACAGTGTTGGGGTCACTGAAAATAGTAATAACTTATTAGGTACTCAGGAGGAGATGAAGAGAGCTTGGCTCTTAGTGACGGTGATCTCTGTGGGCTGTTTGCATCACCTTCAGTTAGAAGTTAGGGTGATATTAATTAGCTCTTTTTTTAGGCGCGAAACAATCACATTGCATTTGTCTTCATTTACTAAAAGACCACAGGTGAAATGGAGGAAAAGCAGCGCAGCTAGAAATTGCAAATTGGTCTCATGTTATATATATTTTAAGGCGTTCCTCTTCATAGGTGCAAAATATGTGGAAATGGAAATTTACACAAATAGCTGCTCCACCTGATTTATTACTGCTGACTGACCTCTGCAGCAGAGGACATGGTCTGAAGTGGAAGGTCTGGGAAAAGCAGGTATTACAACGTCTTAATAGTGAATCAGTGAGAGCGGGACTGGTCTCAGTGAGGAGACGTGACAACATCAGGGTGATAAACATCACAGATTACAGTGTCAGCTTCTGGCTCTGGAGAGGCAGGGATTCAATGTGACAGTATTCTGGGACTCACTGTGTTTGTTGTAATGTTTAACACACCTGAGTACTGATAGCATGAATCCATGCAGAGAGGAGGATTAGGAGTGTCAACAAGGCTAACAGCTTTCTGCATGAGCCAACTAAAGAGTGCTCGGCTCTACTCTGGCATGTGTGTTTACTGTGGACTTTAATTAATGAATGTAAGAGATGAATACATTCATATATTTATCAATTTGTTCCACACACTATCAATACAAACATACCAAGACATGAAGGGACAAATACACACCTGCCCTAAATCCCAAACCTGCTGCATCCTAACATCCACCAGATCACTATGTGTTTTCAGCCCAGAATACCTCTTTTGGGGAGGAATTATTCTCTTACAGCATACGACAATGACATGTGGTGTAACAGTTTCTCTCTGATTCTTTCTGTTATTTATATTTCAAGAGGGAACAAATATTTTTGTTGCCGGTAGTACGGGACAATATGGACAAAATCTTCTATAACGATATAGGTAATTTCATATATAGATACAATAACGATAAATATCACGGTATAGCATCCATCCATCCATTTTCCTCCGCTTATCCGGGGTCGGGTCACGGTGGCAGCAGGCCAAGCAGGCTGACCCAGACTTCCCTCTCCCCCGCAACATGTTCCAGCTAATTCTGGGGGATCCTGAGGCGTTCCCAGGCCAGCTGGGAGATGTAATCCCTCCAGCATGTTCTGGGTCTTCCCCGGGGTCTCTTCCCAGTTGGACGTGCCTGGAAAACCTCCAGTGGGAGGCGTCCAGGTGTTGTGAAGTGGAGCTTCTAATTACGACCAAGACACTTCTGGTTTGAACGGAACACGTTTACTTCTGTAACTGCAGTATTACAACTGTTAGAGTAAACGGCGCGCACTCTTGCACCCGACATATAGGGTTTTTCTACGTATCATCATCATTGTTAGCATCAACACACATATCATGCTACTTCTCGCTCCTTCACAGTAAAAGCACTTCCTGTTTCATCCTCTTCACAATAAAAGTAAACATGCAACTCAGACAATTTACAACATTCTCCCGCCCGATGAACAGTTGTTCATTACTACTCTGCCCGTTACTTTAACTTATCTCTAATGGATATATCAACTGAACAGGTCTCCTCAACACACAGCCTGTAGAGGTATGAACAGTACAGGAACGAATGAGTCCATCCCTCCCAGGGAACAGTTCTTTAATCCTGCCCATCTTCCAGTTCTGCCTGGGCGTGTTGTCCTCTCCAATCAGGATGACGTCTCCCATCTTGAACACAGTGGGTGTGGGTGTCTCACACTTGTGAGCTGATTTCAAGTCCATCAGGTAGTCCTTTCTCCAGCGGTTCCAAAAGCTGGTTAAGAGTCTCTGCCGGTACCTCCATCTCCAGCCCATGTCCTCTCTGCTCACGTTAGTTGCCTGGGACAGTGGCAGCATAGTCTTTGGCGGTAGAGAAGTCAGTCTCATCTTCAACACAGTCCTCATCCATGTCCTTTTCCACATCAGTTGATAGCAGTGAAGCAGGTCCGCTCCACCACAGCTGGCTTTGAATGAGGTTTTCGACGCTCTGGCCTCTGGTCGGTAAATCAGCAGGATTAGTTTTGCCATTGCAGTGACACCACAACTCTGGATTTGTAAGTCCTTGTATTTCAGTCACTCTGTTGGCCACAAATGGCTTCCACCTTTGTGCTGTGCTGCGTATCCAATGGAAAACAATCATTGAATCTGTCCACATGTGCAGCTGATGTCCCACCTGGAGGGAGCAATCCATCGGTTTCCGGCAGAGCACCATGGCCTCAGATTTGGAGGTGCTAACTCTCATCCCCGCCGCTTCACACTCGGCTGCAAACCGCCCCAGTGAATGCTGGAGGTCATGATCCGAGGAGGCCAACATGACCACATCATCTGCAAACAGCAGAGAGGCGATCCCGAGACCCCTGAACTTGAAGTTCTCCACCCCCAGGCTGCGCCTTGATATCCTGTCCATGAAAGTCACGAACAGGACCGCGGTAGCCCTGGCGGAGGCCAACACCCACAAGGAACGTGTCTGACTTATTACCGAAAATGCGGACACAGCTCCTACTGCAGTCGTACAGAGACCGGATCGCCCGTTGTAACGGGTCCGGCACCCCATACTCCCGCAGCACCCCCCACAAGAACCCCCGAGGGACCCGGTCGAAAGCCTTCTCCAAGTCCACAAAGCACATGTAGACTGGTTGGGCAAACTCCCAGAACCCCTCCAGTAGTCTTGCGAGGGTAAAGAGCTGGTCCACTGTTCCACAGCCGGGACGGAATCCGCATTGCTCCTCTTGAATCTGAGGTTCGACAAGCAGTCGGAGTCTCCTTTCCAGCACCCTGGCATAAGCCTTCCCCGGGAGGCAGAGTAGTGTGATACCCCGGTAATTCGAGCACACTCTCCGGTCCCCCTTTTTGAAGATGGGAACCACCACCCCGGTCTGCCATTCCATGGGCACTGATCCCGACCCCCATGCGACATTGAAGAGACATTGAAGTTTCCTTGTTATCAATTTTGACGACGTAATTATGTATCACGATATCTTGATATATGATTTCATCCCGGTATGATTCCATTGAAGGATGATAAATTATTTATTAATTCATTAAATTATGGCCCAGCACTACCAGGGGGTCAAACTGAATCATTTACATTAAGTTGCTGTGCCTCCCCTTCATCACAAAATTACCATAAATGCTGTCTGTTGATGTGTAGCAGTGACTCACAGATGACTTTGGCTAATTTCTCAGACTCTGATTAAAAGAATGAAGTTGTTTTTGAAAGCTTTGATTTCCACTATGGCCTGGCATTTCAAGACTCTCCCAACCCCCTCAGATTTAAGGAGACAGGAGAGGGAGTAGAGAGGTAGAGTGTGACGATGATGATGATGATGATGATGATGATTATGATGATGATTGTTTCAGGATGTACATGTTCCTGATGAATATCTATAAAGGTCATATATCCCAGTGCCTCTAAAGCCCAGACATTGCATGCTTCTCTAACAGTATTGTAGATCTAAAATCTAATTGTCATGTTGTATCTTGACAGTTGGTTAGACTCAGCCTCTAACACTGACCGTCCTCCATTGTCAACAACATCCTATCATAATGAAATTAAGCACGTGGGCGAAGCTGAAAACACAATGAGGAGTGAAGGGGGATGTCAGAAATGGCAGCTGAGCTGAGAGGTGTGTTTGTGGATGTCTGCGTTTTCCTTCTAACTGACCAACCAGCCATCCAACCGAGCTCTCTGCTACCCACACACACTCTTCATCACTCACACACACTCAGGCTGCCCACTGATGCTCTCTCTCTCCTATGAGGGCATGCTGTTTGCTGCCTCAGTCAGCAGCTCTGTTATGATGACATCATCTCCGTGTGAGAATTCAGAATATGCAGAGTGTGTGTTTGAGACACCGTGGGGCATACGACTTATTTGCTCTCTCTATGCTGATGCTAACGCTGGAGGTTATAGTATCCCTATCCCTGTGGGCCTGATTCCATCTGCTTGACGAAACGGGGGAAGGTTGGAGTCAGGAAATACAGTTCCTGATCAGATTGAATTCGTGCTTCCAGTAAGTTATGCCTAATAACACATGTTTTACTTCACTGTGCTCTACAGCTGTAAGATGGGGTTTGGAAGGTTTGGATCAATGTGTGGATCAGTGGCTTGTTGGATTGGTTGCACTTTTATCCTTGTCCTGCTTAGTTTTCTGTGTTTCTGAATCCTTGGAGGAACAGAAGATCTAGACAGAAAGTAGGGAGTTTGTGAGCTACAAAAGGCTATAAAGCTCAGTAGATCTGAAGGGAACTGCAGAGGGTGATCATTATCTGTGGGTTCATCACTTTAAAAGAAACACCTTTCACATTACACATTATTACACATAGTATTGATCCATTGTTGATGTAAAAAATTAATAAATTCAGCTTGAAGTGAAGAACTGGTGTCACAAAGCTTTGCCCAAACCCAGTAGGCAAATCTACCTTCTTGTCTTTGACCCTTTAGATCGGGGGTCTCTAACTGGCGGACCGCGGTCCGGATCCGGACCCAGACACAGTTGCATCCGGACCCAGGACCTAAAATCGATATTTCGGAATCACACATATATTAGGCAGCGAGTTTGTACTTTAACCGGTAGGGTTGCACGGTGTATCGATACTAAAAAGGTACCGCGGTACCTGTACGTTAAAAACTATACGAATTTGCATATGTTTAGTATCGATACTTTATTAAAATAGCGCGCGATCAGAGCGCACTCGCTGCTCCGCTCCCTGCCATGCTGCCTGCAGGCATTGACTGCAAGGGGGCGGGGCTGCCCAGCGCGCTCACAGCAACAGGCAGTGCTCACTCACAGCGAGTGATCACAGGAGAGACATGCAGGAGCTTTTCCCGACCGTCCTCGGCTTGTTGGAAAACAAGATGCCAGAAGTATCATCTGGAAGTACTTTGGCTATATTGCAGACAGTGAAGGAAAGCCCACTGACATACAGAGACCCGTCTGCAAAACGTGTTTCAAAGCCACACAGACCAAGTGAGGCAACACGTCTAACATGGCAAAGCACCTTTCAGACAGACACCCCAAACTTTTTAAAGAGTTCAAAGAACGACGGGTAAGCAAATGTGATTATAAACATGAACACCCCCAAGCTCACCCATATACAGCTAACATGAGTAGCCTAGTGATCATGAGGTCACAATGCACACAAACGTGCACTAAATGAAACACAATTGATGCAAAATGCCTCCATGCTGGTGGAGCCTGAGGGTGGATCTTGAGCTAATTATTTTTATTTTTAGAAAAATAATTATTCCATGAATTAAGATAAAATATCAAGTGAAAATATCAAACTCACTATGCAAGTAAATGAAGCATTGTTTATCCACCCACTCCCACAGACAGTCAGACAGATGCCAGCAGAGTCAGCAGCAATCATGGCACCATGTAGTTTTCATTAATATCTTGCTGTAGGCTAATACTAATATTCATGCCATTTGTTAAGTGTTCAAAAAGCTGGGCAGGAACAAGCTGGTAAAAAAGGGAACCGTACAGATGTTTTATTTATTACTAGTATAGATAAATATACCAGTATCGTATCGTATTTGTGGTATTGTATCGAATTCTGGTATCGTATCGTAAATATCGGTATCGTGATACTTATGGCAGGTATCGTATCGAAGTCATAATTTTGGTATCGTGACAACCCTATTAACCGGCGCATCTTATTCAGCCTTTACTGCACTTGTTCAGCGGTGCAGGAAACACACCGACCAATGCGTTGTAAATCACATCATGTGATGCAGCTCAGCCAATCAAATATGAGTATTCTGACAAGTTTCCTTACTCGAGCGAGGTTTTCACACACCGTGACAGACGGGGGAGAGACGAGGAAATAGAAACAAGAGCAGGAAAATTGCGCTTATCAGAGAGGTTATCTCACATGACGTTCTCCAAAAAGAGAAACGTGTTCAGAAAGAATATAATTTATAAGCAAGAATAAACAGACTCTTCGATGTTAATTCTTCCCACAGGCAGTGTGTCATATGTTCAGAAACCGTAACTGTTGATAAAAGCGGCAAATGAAGCGCACTACGAGGCAAAGCACAACTCCTTTGAACAAACGTACCCACTCACATCTGAACACAGAAAATGAACCTAAGAGCCCAAAATGATCAGAATCCTAACATATAAATTCACTGTCCAACAATGATGTTACCAGAGAGAATAGAGCTGAAACAAGTGTTAATAACCACAGATAAAGTCCATGCTCACTGATTTATCTTTTTAGATGACAAAAATATAATATTGTTGCTTTTTGATTGACATCAATTCACACCTGAATGAAGTGAATTTAAAGCTGCAGGACAAATTCATTTTTCTAAAATGAATTTCTGTATTTTAAGATGCACATTCTTCAAAAGCTTTCTGTTATGTCAGTTATTCTTTAATCCAGCCATTATTTTACTTGAAATGAGAAGAACATTTATTTATGTATTATTTATAATCCATCCAGTTAAATTTGAAAACTGAGAATAATAATTTGTTAAAATATAAGTGTACTTTCTTTATTTGATTTGACAGTTGTTGACCACACAGAGACGTTGTTACTACTACTAGGCTTCTTGAATATATATATATATATATATATATATATATATATATATATATATATATATATATATATATGGCACTAAATAGCGCGGGTTAAATATTATTGTAATGTTTCGGACCTTTGCCCGAGGAGATTTTCTCACTCTGGACCTTTTGGAATTTTAGTTGAAGACCCCTGCTTTAGATGCTCCCGCAGTATCAGGTGTTGGGATCAATAGGGGCTTGTTTGAGTTATCAGCATTTAAGAAACTGAATTCTTGACATCAATAGAATTATTAATGTAAGTAACAATTATTAATGATTATTAATAATAACGGGGCACCACCCTGCGAACAGGGACCGATAACCAAACGATAAAACTAAGTCTCATAATTAGTGGTCACTCATAATGTCAATAGTCTGTGTATGACTATGCATTCAGTGACAGTGAAGGGTTGAATTCAAGCACAGACTACTAGATACAGTTTCATTACATACATATGCACAAGTAATCACAGACGACTGCTCCTTAAAGTATAACAGGGTTTATTACATCAGAATAATAAATGATCAGATCAATTACCATCACAATCAACAAACGCTATTATACAATTGTATGTGCCTAATATCTAAACAAATGAATAAAATGGGTGAGGGTGAGTATATAAGTATGTGTGTGTGTGTGTGGGTGTGTGTGGGTCTGTGTGAAAAAAGGAAGGGGGGTCTTAACTACAGTCGAGGACTACAAAAATGGCGGCGTCGAATGACTTAGCCAAACTAGCAGAGGTGGGTGAGACTGTGGGTAATGACGTGTGTGACAAAGGAGGGGCCTTCAGATACTACAGCTAACCTACCACCAGATGGCGGAGTCGAGTGACTCGGACAAATTGGCGGCGGTGGTGCTGTGTATAACCACGTGTGTGATCGGGGCAACGGGGTTACCCGGGGGCGGACTATGTGTGTGTGAGTTAGGGGAGAGGCAAGAAAGAGAGCAAAGGTGGGGGTCATGAATCAAACTTCTGCGTGTGTTGTCGAAGCGAGTGTGTGAACAGCTGGTCTCATCCTGCACAGGACTGCCGCTGTCGTAGGAACTGGCGGCGGCATGTGCATGATAGCCACGGTTCTACACTCCACTCACAGAGCTGATTTAAGAAGAGAGAATATCACAAGAAGTGTAATAAAATAAATGAAAATTCCCAAACAAAACAGATCTTTATCACTGCGGTGAGATGAGAGTATTGTCTTCCTATCACCCCGAAACTCGGTCGGCGAGACGAAGGTCCGCCACCGTAGGTTCAGTCTTTCAGTGATAATACACAAACTTTCCCTTCACCAGCAGCGATAAATCTAATGCAGACAGCAGGCAATACACAATATATAGCGGGGCTCCGTGGTCCGCGATAATTGCGCAATGACGCGGTGTAACAAGACAGTGATTGAACACAACAGGGTGCGGGAATAATAACACATAAATGAATTAACCTGAATGAAACTTAGGTTAATTTAAGCTAAGCTATGCTAAGCTATTGCTGAGCTATGCCCAAGATGCCATGAACGCTTACTGTTTGAAGCTTCTTTGCAGCGGTGAGAGTGGTCCGTTGAAGGATTTGTCTTTCTCCTCGGGAGAAAGGTGGGGGCTGCTTTGCAGCCCGGCTGGCGAGCGCTGGCTCTTCTCGCACGGCTCTTGCGCTGCTGCGGTTCGGTCCTCTGTGGCGCAGCTCGCTCTGGAGCACGCGGGTCCGATCTGTTCTCGCTGCAGCGGGGACAGTGAAACTTCGGGTGAGACGGCGTGGTCCGTGCGTCTCCCGGTAATCATCGGTCAGGAGAGGATTAGACGTCTTCCTGCCGGAGGGTTCGATGAGGCCTGTAGGTGAACGTCGGCTGAGGTAACGTCGTTTCGTTCCTCCCGGTAATCGTCGGCGGAGAGAGGGGTTCGTCCTTGTCTTCCTGCCGGAGGGTTTGATGAGGGTGCGCAGCCCTCGTGGACTTTCTGTCGTCAGCGTGATGCTGGGGGGGGGGGGACAGAAGAGCCCAGTGCGTCTTCTGTGCCAGGGCGAAGCCCAGAGGGAAGAGCGTTGGTGTGCTCCCTCGCTCGACGGAGGTCGAAGGGAAAAGCAGGGAGGTGTGAGCTACAGGAGAGTTTTGTGGGACAGTGGTTGAACCACAGGGGTCCTGGTGCTGTCTTGGCTCTCGGCCAATGAGATTGCAGCGGTGCATTCAGGAACCATAGTTTTTTGGGGGGGGGGGGAGAAATTCACACCCTAGTGTGAAATTCCTTCCAGAGGAGGTTTGCTCTCATCAAACCACAATCAGGATGAAACCTTTGCTTGCAAAAGGGAAGGCCTGATTCTCTTTGTTCACAGCACATGTTGAAGCCATATGCTCAGACCCCAACACAGGCTTAGGGATTTGTAGTTCAAACTCCTGTTTCCTCCAGTTCCTAGCAGCACCTACCATCAAGTGTTTCAGCCTGCAGGTGCGTATGCTGTCGAGCAGCAATGCCAGTTGAGTCATTTATTGACAGGGCTGGCAGCCAATGCACAGACAACTATCTCTCTCTCTCTCTCTCTCTCTCTCGCTCTCTCTCTCTCTCTTATTCATTCCCCCCTCCTCTCTCACCCCAATCCTCCCTCACTCAGCTCTCCTCCCTCCCTCTCATTCCATTTCACTTTTATCGAGTATCTTGCTCCATCTCTCTCTGTCTCATCCCCTTTCACTTTCTCTCTCATTTATCCTTCTTCCACTCCAGAAGCGCTGACACACACACACCCTATGTAGCCCCGTACAGCTCCAGCAGCCAGCCAGCCAGGCACTTCATTCATCATTCATTTTGTCGGAGCAAGGGACTCGTACATCAGGCAGGACCCCGTCTTGTGTTTGGTGACTGTACCGGTAAACCTACAGAGGAGGAATCAAAGACAAAGTTACTTAGTGTTGCGAGGCGGCAGCATGACTGCTTACCTGAGCAAGCAGCAGAGTTGCTTAGCGGACATGGCGGACTTGGATGGAAGGGGGGACTGTGAGGAGGTGCCATGTTCCTTCAGCTGGCACCATCCCAACAACCACCAGTACCCGGGCCAGCGATACCATTACAGATCTGTCCCTGGCGGTGCCACCCTTCCCCGAAGGGGGGGCCAGATGGCGGCCTGGCATTTGGACAGCATGTCCTCCAGAAGCCCCAGTCGCTTTGCGTCAGTCAGAGCCAAGGGGGGGAGCTGTGACCTGTGGCCCCCCGAGTGTGGCTGCATCCAAAGCTGGCAGGAGCCCCACCAGGTAAAAGTGTGCTACTGTCAGAACTATTATCAGCACGTGTCCATGAGGACCAGCAAGCTGTTGGAGAGTTGGCGTCTGTTTGTGACTTCTAGTCTAATCGAAATGAAGGTAAATTATGGCGTAGGTGATTTTGTAGATGCACTTTTTAATAAAGTAAAATGTCAATGGCTGTGTTGACTATCATTAAAATATGATGGGCTGTCACAAACTGCAATTTATGGGCGTTTTCTATCCTAAAAAAACCCTGCATGTTTATCTTTTTTGACTGGCATCAACATCCGTGTAACATTTTTGTTTGTTGCTTCAAACGTCAGTAAAAACCACAGAGCATAAATGAGGTCAGTAGTTTGGTGTCCTGATGACTTGATAACCTCAATGACGGTCCCATGTTGTCTTCCTTTAGCGTTCAAGCTTGGCTTCTGTATAGCTGCTCTTTGTTAAATCATGTCTGACAGCCATCCATCCTACCAGGTTCTTTATAACGCGTTAACAAAAGGCTGGTATTGATTTTTGTATCATGTCTTTTGTGTGTGCCACTGTTTATGTTGTCACTCAGAACTTGTCAGAGCTTTCACCTTAGTTCACTGTGATTGAATTAAGGTTAGGTTTTGTGAAGGACACCTCACCTCATCCCACCTGTGCCTCCAATCTTGAACTGACATTTTGTTTCACAACATTTAGTCATGAAAAATCAAGTGTTTTGACAAAAGTAACAACATGGACAGCCTTTTCAAATGTGGTTAGCTAACATATGTTAGCTATAAAGAGCTCAGGGACTGCATCGTGGGTACATCAGTCACACAACCTGCAATATAAAAACTTGCAATGTAAACAGTCTTGGCAACCCTACAATGCACAGTGTGCCAAACATGGTACACTGACCTGCTGAAGAGGAAAAGCATCCACAAATCAAAGCACAGGGATGTTTATTACAGACACACAGTCGTTTCCAACAAGTTCCGTTTAGGCCTTCTCTGCTGACCTAAACAGAATCACAAAGTTGTATCTATTTTATAATTTAATATTTTTTCTTAAATACACTACAATACACTATAATTTATAAAAGTATTTTTCCCATTATCTTATGTTCTCATTGCACAGCTCCTGTCTTCCTCAGTTGCTCTGCTTCCAGTGCAGCTTGTTTTAAGTCAGAATCAGAATCAGCTTTATTGGCCATGTATGCGTGCGCATACGTGGAATTTGACTCCAGTTACACATTACTCTCATCGTACATACACACATATGAAATATATACAATAAACAAGAGAAATATAAGAAAAACAAGGACATTTAACAGCTATATACAATATAAGTATAAATATATCCCACACAAAAGTGTGTATGTATATATATATCAAACAGAGGTGGTGCAGTATGACCTATTTATTGTTCATGAGAGTGACGGCCAGTGGAAAGAAGCTGTTCCTGTGTCTGGTGGTCTTGGCGTACAGAGCCCTGTAGCGCCTACCAGAGGGGAGGAGGTGAACAGCTTGTGTCCAGGGTGTGAGGGGTCTGCAGTGATCTTTCCTGCCCGTTTCCTGACTCTGGAGGTGAACAAGTCCAGGATGGAGGGCAGGCTGGAACCAATGATCCTCTCCGCAGACCTGTAGAGCTTTTATCCAATCAGATCTCACCTCTGTGTCTCTAGGTAAGAAGAGAGGCCCGAGGCCTGCAGAGTCTCAGGTGAATCCATGTGCACTTTAAGTGAATGGGGACGATATTGTCGATTGTCATATTCTTCAACCAATCAGATCTTTAGTTTGACATGTTGGGCGTATTCTTTAACGTGTCAGAGCCTGCGAGCCGGCCTATAATGACGTCAGCATTACATGCCGCTCAGTCCATGTGTAGCTCCGCCGCGAGTGCAGAGTGCGCTGTGATTGGTCAGTGGGCGAGCACGTGACTATCGTGAAACGAAACTTAACAGCAGAGGCTGTCAGGTAGTGAATCACATCACGTGATGCAGCTCAGTCAATCAAATATGGGCATTCTGACTGAGTGAGATGTACCACACACCGCGACATGGCACTGAGACGAGGAAAGACACTGCAGAGCAGTACGTACAATGCTCAAGTTGTGAAAGTAAAATCATAAGACGATCTCTTTGGGCCGTGACTTGTCATTAAGGAGTGATGGTGGGTCCCACAGCCAGACCAGCTGAGAACCACTGTCCTCCATCAGCGCAGAAAATATTATGTTTTCCTGAATATAAGCTTCTGCATTTTCCGAATGCTCTAGTACTATTCAAACGTATTGTAAGTCTCGTACCGAACGGTTTAATACGTACATAGTGTGTATGTGGAGAAACTTATATCAATGCTTTGAATGAAGAATAGACTCTTTAAAATGATACCGGCGTTCAAAGAAGGATTCATGTTAGATCGAATTTGGTGGCATTTGCTATATATTTGCTATATATCATAAAGGCAAACTCAACTCCATCATGGTTTCCATGTTTTCCATTATTTTCTATAAATAAACTTTTATTGAACAATTTCTTATTTCCTTAGATATTTTTGTATGCAATGAGTAAGATGTATGTTGATGTTGTCCAACGATACGACATACAGAGGCTAGTTTAGGCACAACATCTGCAGGTCGAGTGAGCAGTCATGACTTTAAAACATAAAAGCGTCAGTAAGTAACTCGGGCCTGTCATAGTGGTGGGCACTGGGGGCCGTCCTAACACCCGACGCCTCCTGTGTGAGCAGGAGGAGATAGACAGACAGTAGTAGTACTTGTAAACTGTAAAGGCATGTCTTTGATGGGAGTTTGAAAGTTGAATATGAGAACTGAACCTGTTCTATCTGTCTCAAACTTGTTGTCTTCTTCTTCATTATAACTTGATGATTCATCATTTCTAATTAGCCTCTGAGGAATCCATCAATATTGTCTTTGCCGGACAGATGAATTTGCAGTTTGATTGTAGTTTCAGTCTCATTTTAAGGTTCTTAATTCCTCCAGTGGAGCTTATCTGTCCATTTACATCACACTCCTGCATTTTCCTTTAGCCTCACTCTGACCATACTTTAGCATCCACATCTCACAATGTGTTGTTGACTATTTTTACATGTGATGCCTGTCAATCATTTATGCACATTTAAGCTGACAAATGCTCCGGACCTACAATGGGATTATTTGAGCTTCCTGCTCCCCGGCATTACAGAAGAAGGTTTGCTTTGTTTCTTTCTCAGATTCTGTCCTCTTGCAGTAGCTGCACGTGACTGTTTGTGTCTGAGTGAATGTCCTCTCTGGACGCTACTTGCATTACAGAGGAGTGGTGTGTATGTGTAAGTGAATGTATGTGATGGGAGAATGTTTTCTTGTGTTCGAACAGACATGTGGTACATGAATGAACGGGTATTTTTAATCTTTGCGGTAAACGATAGTAAAAGAATTCCCTTGAGTCAAGTTGATATTCGTGTGCTGTCCTCTCTGTCTGAGAACGGCTGTGAATTCATTCATATAATTAGAGTACGTGTGCGGCAAGCAGATGTGTCTTAATCCCGCTCATCATTCCTCTCGCAAACACCTCTTTCCTTCAATCACTTTGTGGCCAGTCTCTCTGTCGCTGTCTGTCTCTGTGATGTTCAGACTCTCATTGGAATGAGCCACAGTGATTTGATAATTCACATGAATGAAGTTTCAAGATTAGGCAACAAAATGTCTTCAATTTGCTGCACTGGAGGGAAATAAGACAGCTCTAATTCAGTAATTCAGTAGTTATTTAAATCTTAACATGATGATTTTTCTTGTTGTTTTCATGGGTTAAATTATAGATCAGAGAGTTAACAGACCTTAAACAAACCGAAAATAAACACATAGGGAAATTTAAAGACTGTGAGTTTACTCTGTCTTCTTTCACCTCCACTAAAAGTCAAATATGTGGGATTCTGATTTGGACCTAATTTGTCCTCACTAATCTGCAAAAGTATTGATGAAATGATTTGAGCTCACTTGGGTAAAAGAAACAGAGTGAAATGTGTTGATAGAAGTGCTTTAGTGATAGGTCCATTGCATTATTCATTGAACTTAAAAGTGATGATAATTTGGCAATGCAACTTATGATGATGAATAATAATAAATTCACATTTCTTGCCAGAGACACTGGTAATGTCTTCCTCTGTCAAAGTATTCACACTAGCAGTTATAGGTTTTGTCTCCATCTTCGATGCTGTTTACTGAGGTGTGTCTGAACTGCACTTCTCACACATCTGTTGTCAATCACACATCAAACACTCCAGGGCAGACTCTACCGTCACGGTAGGAAACCTGGGCCATTCAATCATTCATTCAACCCACTTGAATATGCAACAGTATGTATTTTGTAAGAGCAGCTGCAGTATGTAATAAAGGTAAAAAGACAAAGTATGTGATTTGGAAAGCAGTGAAAGATGCCTTGCTCCACAGTTAGATTTCTTCAGCGAGTGCAGTTAGTGACAATGTGGGCTCCATGGTAGCTCTGAAGCAGTGGCTAACAACAAAGGGGCAAGGCATAGCAAGGGGTCAATTCAACACCATTATCATATCCACAGGTGCTCTGACATGCAGTACTAATGATAAGAAATAGAGGTATTAATGGCCTCATTTGCACTGAAAGAAAAAACACTATTTTTTCAAATCAAAACGTAAAAGCGTGTCCTCAGGAACGGGTAATATTAATCCTGCTTGCTTGGTTAACTGTAGAGCTGGTTTGTACTCACATTCTCAAGCACAAGAAGAAACTGATGAATTAGGTCCTGTGCATAGAAATGAGCATAAACACCATTTGAGCACAAAACTGTGCATATGCATGGCTGATCATTTAGACCTTTTTTATCAACACAGGGTTTACTGTAAATGATTGTCCACAGGACGTTCTTTTTTACTAATATTTACTAATTGAAGCAAACCCAAACATGCTCATCCCATGCATTGATTCACCAAAAGCTTAATCTGCAAGTAGTATAAAGAAGCAGCAGCCCTGTAGTACAGTGGGGTCATGGAACCCGTAGTCTCAGCTGGGTGGTAGTTGTGATGGAGACATGAGTGGACAGACAGGGTCTCTTGCTGATGACATGTGCTGTCACTGCACTGATGACTGTTGTGGAATATTTCTTAAACTATTCGGGAGAAAAGTGTAAAGTGTTTTCAAATCAATGTCAAATGAAACAGAGTCTTGATGAAGGATCAAAGTTGTAATAGTCAATTTATTTGCTTGCAAGCAAAAGAGAGAGCAGTTCTCAACAGACACGTATCGCAGAGTCTTGTGAGGAGTACCCTAAAATCATCTTCATGCATGCTACCTTTATACCCACAGACAAGAGAAACCAGCTGAAACAGGCCAGGGGAAGAATGATGGAAGTCAGACATTTGTGCTGAAACAGGCAATGTCTGGTGTATTCCCTGCAACAATAAAAGTAGGCCTGGTTCTATGTCGAGGTTATATATGGCCTGCAATTCTCTTCTCCTGTGCTCTTTGATCTATGTGGATGTTTAGGTTCAGGTAGAGGTTTATGATACAGCTATGTGGATGTTTATCTTAAGGTAGAGGTTTATGATACAGCAGACGCTGTCAGTCTAAGGAGAACTAAGCAGAGAGCAGAATAAAAACATTTTTTCCTATTACATGACCAAGCAAACCGTCTCGTCTTTCCCAGCATCATGTCAGTCAGCTGCACATGGTGCTGGGACCCTAAAGCTGTGACAGGACTCTGTGTGTGTAGATACTGCATACATCATGACGCCGCCTCATGTAAAACATGTTTCCAGTCCAGGATCCGTGACCGGATTCGGCAACTCATATAAATCTCAAAGAACTTCAGTTATTTGGGGCTCACACCTTTTGCACACAATGTAATATACTACTTGATATGCATCATATTGTGTTTCATTGTAATTATTTGAGAATGATTAGCCTTTGTTTTTGTTATTGCCCTTGTTTGTTTAAGTTCTATTCATCTTGTGATGCCAAAATCAAAGGATGAATTTCAAAGGAATCTCCAAATGCATCCTTGAGCATCCTCTTCTGAAGTGAGTCTCATACATCAGGCTCATTGTTTACGTACTGGAAACTGAACTGCTGATTGGATGTTCGGTATGAATCATGAATTCTTTACTATCAGTGCGGCATATCTGCCCAATAGGAAGTCACCGCGTCCACTCTTTATACCCATGTTCTCATCCGTCTCTCGTTAAAGCTGCTCAGCTATAATAACTGGGTGTGAGAGTGGAGCATTTCTGCTGCCATTCAGCAAATGGAAGTCTGTTGAATTGTTGATGATACAGAGATCTACAAGCTTGTCCCCTGGATACATTTATGGAAAGTAGGACAGTGGTGGGCCCTCTATCGCTAAAACATAAGTCTCCCCCTTCTCTCCCCCTTCTCGCTCTGTCTCTCTTACAGGCCAGCCCTGCGCCGATGATCGTCAACACAGACACTTTGGAGTCGGTTCCTTGTGTGAGTTTCTGTGTATTATTTGAAGCACCTATTCATATAGTAGAAGATCCATACCTCCAGCAGATTAAAGCACACTTGAGTAGGAGCCCATTATTACTGCGTTTTAGCTGAGATAGTATGTGTGGTGCGTTACTACATTTTGATCATGTAACTTATCATAGTAACAAATGAGGTTGCAGTTCTGAATTGTTGATGTTTGTCATGAATAAATGACCAGCGCAAGACTTCTGAAGACCAACACCTCAGTATTTTACATCAGAACAGGGAGATGAAGCTGACTGGCTTCAAGAGGTGGTGTATTGTCACGTGTTGGCGGTTATGTTAACAGTTGAAGGTGCTTCTCTATTTTGTGTAGAAATGAAGAAAGGAGCATCTGCCTCAGCCTGTGACATTTTGCAAGCAGTTGTTTTTCCCTGCCAGACAACATTACTAACCTTTACTGAGAAATTGTGTTAATGTGATAGAGTTATGATCATATAGTAGATTCAGATAAACTCTGCCTCTTTTACTGCCGTTGCTAATTAAGTCTTCAGGTCTTGCTTGCTTCTACAGTCCTATGAGTTCTGATAATAACATCTGATGCTGCTCAAAAATTATGTCCAACTGGGACTATGATATGCAGCGTCTCACCTCCTGTATGAATGCATAATGACAGAAGTGCTCTCTGCTAATTAATCATCTCAGTGAGATACAGGATGGGACTGACTTTGCTGTAGATAACCGCTATGTGGCAAAAACAGCGTATGTTGATTAACCATCACCTTAAAGTGTTTCCCTTGAGGTGGCGCCTATTTAGCAGATAAATCAGGGGCTGAAAACCTGAAAGACCCTGTTCTATTTAAGTATGAAGAGTTTAGAGCCAACACCATCATCCATGAATAGATCACCGGTCATATTGTGCACCTATTTAACAATAAATGCAAAAAGATTACAAAAAAATCTATTTCTTCAAGGTTTTATGAAATCTAATAATCTTTTCAACAAAATATAATGTGCTTACGTATGCTGCTATCAACCAGTTTCAGCCATTAATGTCATGATCTATCCATCAATCTATGTGAATTCAGGAGAAAATGACAAGCAATAGACAAAGAAGGAAAGAAACACCTAAATGTGTATTTCAGATGTTTTCTTTCCACTATTCTGAGAGAACACATGAACAACTATGTTTTGCCTGCAGTGTCTCCCCAATGTTTGAAGGGCTAAAAAACTGTTTTATGTACCCTCAGGTCAACGGCACAGAAATTGAATACGAGTTTGAGGAAATCACTCTGGAGCGGGTGAGTATCTCACATCCCTCACAGCTGTGTTTAACCTCAGATGATCCATGAGAACATGCCTCTGCACTGTTGTCTCCTGAAGGCTTTACAATAACATGCACGGTAGTGCTAGAGCAGGGGTCTCAAACTCAAGGCCCGCCACGTCATTTTATGTTGCCCGCGAATCCGCCAGCAAAAAAAAACGTTGATTAAAAGTTAGGCTTGATAATAAAAATATCCCCGTAGTCGAAATTATGAGATAGAAAAGTCGAAGTTATGAGACAGAAAGTCATAACTATGATAGAAAGTCAGAATGATGAGATACTTAAACACACAGTCACAGAAGCAGCTCTTTGGCTGGTTGCTGTACACTCTACATGAAATGTATTGCGAGTACATTGAAGACTACTTTAAACGTGGCTTTAAAACACATGAAACACTTCATGTGGGATTATGCAAACGCCCCTTGAAAGGATTTTAAGCTTTGAACAAAGTTAATGTAATAACTTGTCTTTGATATTTGTCTTTGCTATTGCCTTTAAAAGTTTGATCTTTGACAGAGTAATGTGGGTTTCCTAACCCTAAATTAAAATGATTTAAGTTATAATAACAAATGTGCTTAAATATATTTTTACATTTATAGAACTGCATGTACAATATTTTTACACTTGAATAAACAATAATCAAATGCAGAGAGAGTTATTTACCAATATGTTAGGAGTAGTTACATTTATACAGTCTTACAGTTACAACCGGCCCTTTGATGACCGTGATGCTAATGTGGCCCAGAGGGGAAATGAGTTTGACACCCCTGTGCTAGAGGGAAGTTGAAACATCCATGCTGCCTCTTTAGAGGATCTACGCACAGTTATCTGTTTACATCATGAGCTACTACCAGTCACTTTATGTATGTCAGTGTTTCTGATTCAGCATCCAGGCAGCAATGCCCTGCAGGGACTCAGTGGGTTTTGTAATCAAGAGAAGCTGCTATTCCCATCAGCTAATGACTTAATCAAAACTTGACCTTCATTTTGTGAGTGGGCATCCAGGGGTATTTATTTGCAGAACCAACAAAGTAGAACCGTCTGAAAGACACAGTGTGAGCCCGTAAATACAACATTTCATAGTGTACCTGTCATGATGGAATCAGGAGAGAGGCTGTGTGATGGCAAACTGAAGACTTTACATCTCTGAACACTTTGTAATTATGCTGAGAGCAGACACTGTACAGCCATACTGTTAAACTGCCTCAATATTTCATTATTTTTTAAAGAATTTCAAAGACTTTTTAAAGACTTTTAAAGAAATTGTTCCTTGCAGTACATGCAGTTAGTTGATGTGTTGGCACTTTGGCACACTACATACAGAATGAGACGGCCTGTCCTTGACTGTTTTCCATGGCCACAGGGTAATTCAGGGTTGGGCTTTAGCATCGCCGGAGGCACAGATAACCCACACATTGGTGACGACCCCGGCATCTTCATCACCAAGATCATCCCTGGAGGAGCAGCAGCCGAGGATGGACGGCTGAGGTCAGTCACTTCCACTTCCCCACACAGCTTTTCAAGAGGAGATAACTAGAAACGTTTTCTGACCTGACACGGAAAAAACGTGCAACTCTCAAAAACACGTGAGAAAAGAAACGTCCTGTAAGAGGATGACTTAAAGATACTATCTCACCACTCCACTATACCACAGCTAACTCCTCCACTACTGCACTAGATAATCTGCCCTCAGAAATGTTGCATATAGCACATATTTAAGATATTATACGGCAGTATCATTGCTCTGAAGCAGATTAAAACTTGTGGTCAACACTGGTGTAGTGGCCATTTGTCGGCTAAATCAACCTTAAACAAATAATAATCAAACGCTACTGATGCACCGTGGTCGGTATTCTTACGCAGCCAGAAGAGAGTGAAATGTCCAAGCAGAATTCCGTTTTGTATATTTCTTAAATAAAGCAAATAAAACAAGCAAACAAACAAACTAACAAAACTCCTGTCGTGCTGTCTCTCCTGTCCTGTGCAGTGCAATGCTGCTGTGCAGCTGGTAAAAATGATACGCCCTCCCCGGTGCATCCTGGTCCTATCTTTCTACTCATTTAAATAGCAACAGGTGACCACAGTAATTACCCAAAAAATAATTTAACTAAACAAATTACTATTAAAGAGAAAAATAATCTTAATATATGAAACATCTACAATAATTAAACAATACTACTTATAAATGAAATAACAAAATACAATATCAAATAAATAGCTCCAACATTCCGGCCCCTAATTGTGCATAATATCACAATTATTATTCTCAAACGAGCTATTCCTACAATAAACATGACCTAAAGTTAATCTTCTTCTTGACAGCTACAACAAAAAAGAAAGATTAGAGAGAGAGAGAGAAGATAGAGGTGGAGAAAACATCAGTCCATGATGTTTAGTCTGCTGCTTCCAAAAGCAGACAGAGCTTCGTCACCGGCCTCTCCAGAATGCTGGTCCTGGTTTGAAGTCGCACAGACCGCACCAGCCCCTTTGTATCTGGTCTTGCCTCCAAAACTTTCCCCATCATCCAAGATCCTCTTGGAGCTGTGGAGTCCGCAACAAGGACAATGTCTCCAGTAGTGAGGCTTCTTCTTGGCCTTGTCCACTTTTGTCTGTCTTGCATCATAGGCAGGTACTCAGAGATCCATCTCTTCCAGAAGAGTTCAGCCATATACTGTACTTGCTTCCACCTTTTCTTGATGTATAGATCGCTTTGAATGAATAGTCCTGGTGGCATGGTTGGTTTGCCCTTTAACATTAGAATGTGGTTTGGTGTGAGAGCTTCAAGGTCATCTGGGTCATCTGAGACTTTTGTGATGGGTCTGTCATTTAGAATTGCTTCAACCTCACAGAAAATAGTCTGGAGCCCTTCATCGTCCAGAATTTGCTGTTGCAGAACTGAGGTGAGAACACCTTTCACTGAACGAATCAGCCGCTCCCAGATGCCACCTTGATGGGAAGCTGCTGGGGTGTTAAAGTTCCATTTTATGCCATCCTGGACCAAAGCCCTTTGAATTTTGTCATGATTCAGAACAGCCAGACTTTCCTTCAGCTCCCGGTTGACTCCAACAAAGTTTGTGCCATTATCCGACCTGATAGTGGAGACTGCACCTCGTCTACAGATGAACCTTCGTACTGCATTTATACAGGAGTCTGTGTCTAGTGTATATGCCACTTCCAAATGCACAGCACGACTGGTAAGACAGGTGAAAAGCACTCCATATCTCTTCAGAAGACTTCTTCCTCTTTTAACATTGATGGGCCCAAAATAGTCTACTCCAACATTTGTAAAAGGAGCTTTATCAGGCAACACTCTCTCCTCCGGCAAGTCTGCCATCTTCTGTTCACCAAGCTTTCCTCTGTTGCGTCTACAAACAACACAGTCAGATATGACTTTCCTGTCAGCGGAGTTTGCATTAATGATCCAGTACATTTGCCATGACCTTGACAGCATGTGATTTCTTCCAGCATGTCCCAGCTGATGATGGATATGGCACAAAATCAGCGTGGATACATGCAGGTCTTTGGACAAAATTACTGGATGTTTGGATTCTGCTGGCAGTGCTGCTTTACTCAGCCGACCACCAACTATGAAGGATTTCATCATCCATTACTGGGTCCAGTTTGTACAGCGGCCTTTCTTTGTGGATGTTTTTAAAGTATCCTTTCAGTGAGGCAATTTCAGCTTTGAACTTGTGTCGTTGTACATATTGAATGATTGACTGCTCTGCCTTAGCAAGATCTTCAGGTGTTAGGCTTTGTCCTTTGAGTGTGGCTTTAAAGCTTTGAACTTTTCTTTCCACTTCATGCTCCTGATTCTTCAGATTGTCCTTTCTGAGGCCTGCAGAAGCACAAACCCCTTTCTCTTCTGTCCCAATAACAAGACGTTCCTTGACCTTCAGAAACCAAGCCCCAGATGTTTTTAGTCTAGTCCAAGATGAAAAATAGTAGATCAGGTGGTTGGTGGCATTTTCCAAATCCTTGATGATAGCATTTACCATTAAGTCCCTTTTGACCTCTGGGTCATCTGCAGAAATCACATCAAGATTCACATCAAGTTTAGGCCACTCCTTCTTTGACTGATAGAGAAACTCAGGTCCATTTATCCATCTCCTGCCTTTCAGAAAGTCCTCAGCTCTTATTCCTCTTGATGCTTCATCTGCTGGATTATCCTTGGAACCCACATATCTCCACTGATCTACATCTGCTGCTTCTCTGATGAAAGAGGTTCTGTTTGCCACAAAAGTGTGGAATCGTCTGGTTTCACTAGAGATATACTTAAGGACTGTTGTGCTGTCCGTCCAGAAGACTGACTTCTCCAGCTTGAGTTGCAACTCCTTCCGAAGCATTTTATCCACACGAACTGCAAGAACTGGCTGTGAGTTCCAGTCGAGGAATTGTGGTCTGCTTTAGTGGGGCAACTCTGGCCTTTCCCAAGAGAAATGCAACATGTACTTTATCATGAGTTTCCAATCTCACATAAGACACAGTTCCATAGCCAACTTGACTGGCATCAGAAAAGTGGTGAAGTTGTGCTGTAGCAGGTTCTCCAAAGTCTCTGGGCTTAATACAGCGGCCCACTTTGAACTCAGACATCCTTTGCAGGTCCTCAAGCCAATTAGACCATTGTTCAGCGAAAGAGTGGGGAATAGAGTCATCCCAACCTAAGTTTCTCCTACAAAGCTCCTGCAATAACAGTTTGGCTGGCATGCTGAATCGGGCTACAAATCCCAAAGGGTCATAAAGTGAGCTGACCACTGACAAAATGCCTCTTCTGGTGTTTGGCTGTTGTTGTAATGATGTCCTGAACTTGAACTTGTCAGTTTCAATGCACCACTCTAGTCCTAGTGCTCGCTCCATTGGAAGTTGGTCTGTATCCAAATCCAGTTCCACCATTTCTTTTGGTCTTTTGTCCTCAGCGATTGACAGCAGCACTGTGCGGCTGTTGTTGATCCATCTTGAAAGATTGAATCCTCCTTTATGACAGAGAGCATTCAAATCATTGATCATTTGCAGTGCCTCCTCCTCTGACGCCATGGATTTCAGGCAGTCATCCACATAAAAATGATGTTTGAATGTATTTGTCACTTCTGGAAGGAAATGTTGGACATTATCATCTGCAGTTCTCCTCAAAGCATAATTTGCACAACTTGGTGAGGATACAGCTCCAAACAGATGTACTCCAGTGGAGACTGTGCATTGTCACCATCAGACCACCAGAGGAAGCGGAGAAAGTCGATGTGCTTTTCTGAGACATGAACTTGATGAAACATGGTTTGGATGTCGGCCATTACTACAACGGGCTCTTGCCTAAATCGGACGAGGACTCCAATAAGAGTGTTCGTGAGATCAGGTCCCTGCAAGAGCTGGCAGTTCAGTGATGTCCCTTTAAAAGTTGCTCCACAATCAAAACAACTCTGTTTGCCTTTTCTGGGATGATAGACTCCATGATGAGGGATATACCACACCTTTCCATCACTTTGTTCGAGTTGATCAGCAGGTACCATCTCAGCATATCCTTGAGTTATCATGTTGTTTAGGCGGTGTATTCCTCCTGAAATGGAACATTGACACGTTTTCTTTTCAGGCTTCGGAGGCGCTGTTCTGCAACACAGCGATTGTTAGGCAAGACAGAATTTTCCTGTCTGAAAGGTAAGTCAATACAGTAATGGTCTCCAGTTAATACTGTTGTGTTGCTCATAACATTCATGAAGTTGATGTCTTCTCTGGACATTTCAATCTGCTCCTCTGATGATCTCTCATTAAAGTCATGGTTATACTGTTTAACCAGCATTCCTTGCAGATGTTCCACAGAGATTCGGTTGGCTGTTACAGCAGGGCAGCCACTCTTACTCCTACTGCTTCCTGCCGCGAAGTGGACCATTAATGACCCAACCAACTCTGGTTCTGACCGCATAAGGTCCTTCATCCTGGCTTTTTATCAGCTCCCAAGGCTCCATCACTTTTGGAGCATCAGTTCCAATTAGTAGCTCAACACCTGCGTCAATGTCGTGGAGCTTAACATCCTTGAGATAAGACCATTGATCAAGATCCTCCTCTCATGGGACGTTGAGTGCAGAAACAGGCATGCTCTTTTCAGTTAAAACATCAAGTAACTCAATGAAATCGTTTGTGCTCATACCAGACACTTCAAGACCTGACAGAATATGTGCATTTACGATCTTCTTTTGACTCATTGTTCTCAGCAGAATACTAGTCTTTTTACCCTCCAAGTTCAGTTTTCTTGCCAAGTCCTCTGTACAGAATGTGCCGGAACTCCCTGGATCCAAGAAGGCATATGTCTGCACCGTTTTGTTACCTCTCTAGCTCTTGACTTTGACTGCGACAATAGAAAAGATGGAATTATCTTCATAACCAGCCCCAATATGGCCGCAGGTTTGAGACATGGTGGTTGAGACACTTGGAGGGCTCACAGACTGTTGGGCTTGTTGAAAGGTTGTTCTTTTATCTTGCCACTCTATGTGAAGGACTCCTGGGTGCTTTTGGTGACACACATTGCAATCCAAGCGACTCCTGCAGTCTTTGCTTGTGTGGCCTACTTTCAGGCAACCAAAACAAATACCCTGTTCTTTGATAAAGTTTATTTTATCACGATGTCCTTTCACTTTAAACTGTGAGCATTTATCCAATGAGTGACAACTTTGTGTACAAAACAGACAGTTGTGAAGAGAGGAAGACTTGTTCTTGTTTCCTGTGTACTGAGTGATGACTCCTTCTTTCACTGCAGTAACGTTGGTGGCAAAGCTGCTTCCCTTTTTCCATTGCTTCAAGTGACTAACGTTGGGGACCTTCAAGTTGGTAGGTTGTGAGTCCTGAATGTTGCCAAAAAGTGGATCTGAGGCAATTCTGACTTGTTTTTCAATGAAAGCAACAAGATCCTTAAACAGTGCTCTCCGGCCACTTCGCTCTTGCAGATCACAAGCAACATTTCTCCACAGTTCCCTTAACTGATAAGGAAGTTTCAAGATGATGCTCCTCATATTAGATGGTATGTCCAGTTCCTTCATATGCATCATTTGCTCTGTTAGATTTGAGCATCCTCGAAGAAACAGGGAAAATGATTGCAATGCTTTAAGATCTTAACTTTTAACAGGCATCCAGCTGAGAATCTTCTCCATATAAGTAGATGCAATTTTGTATTCGTTTCTAAAGTGCTCTGCGAGAAGACTTTTGGCTCGGTGGTGTCCCTGATCTGAAGGTAGATGTTGACAACTGCACACCAAGTCTCTTGGCTGCCCCCTGGTGTATTGTTCGAGAAAGTGTAAACAGTCACTCCAATTAGTTGTCTTCTCCTCCACTCCATTTTCAAAAGCTCTGATGAAAGACCTGTACTGAAGAGGGTCTCCATCAAACACAAGAATGTTTCGTACAGGCAGGACAGAGCACAGATTTTGCTAGACCAGCAGAGCAGCGATGTCATTTTGTCTTTGCATCACATTTACAATGTCATTCTGATGGGGTTGAGGTTGCACAAGTCCTGCTTGATTTTCATTCACAGTTTGTGTCGCTTGAACTGGAGCATCAGTCTTTACTAGCATCTCATCAATTTGTGTTTTTGACCTTTGTTTAGGCCTAACAACCTGTGGTTGCGTTATGGGATCGGACACAGAAATAACATCCATTTCAACAGGAACAAAGGTGTAGGCATGGGGATTTAATAGTCTTGCTTCTTTGGACTTGTTCCTTTCAACATAAGAGTTCATTCTGTCCGAACATTTTGAGCCACACTGGGATGAATTGATTTCCAAGACATGAAGCTTTGCATTTTTAGCTGCCAATTCCGTTTCAAGTTCCAATTGTTCCTTTTCTCTCTTCAACATTTCCTCCTGAGCTTCTATTAGATGTTTCCTTTTTAGAGCAGCAGCACGCTCCATCAGAGCTGCCTTGTCAGCCTCAGCTCTAATGCGTGCAGATGATGTTGATGAAATCCGTGATAGCTGGGAATGTGTCTTTACAGAGTTCATCTTTACACTTAACACATTAGAAGCACTATCTTCAGGGTTTATTTCATCTGCAACACTTTGGTGGTTGAGATAATCTTTATTTGGCTGCACATCCTGTAATTTCCCCACTGAGGGACTAATAAAGGATTATCTTATCTTATCTTATCTTACATATAGGTAACCCATTTCAGACAGCCAGCCTTTTACCTTTTCAGTGAAGTCATAGAACATTGTTATTTTTTCTTTGAAGTACAGATTTTGCCTTGTAACTTCATCTTGAGGTAAAGGTAAGCTCACAAAAGATGTATGCATGTCATTTGCATCTTGGTAACACTTGATGAATGTAAAAAGCTCAGCATTCACTGAATTTACATTTTTATTGGAAGTCATTAAATCACTTATGTTTCTCAAACACTTTTTGGCTTGTTTGCATTTTGCAGTCCTCTTTTGCTGGTACATTTCCGTGTAGAACTCCAAGCCTTTCTTTCGATTCAGCGCCGGCATTCTGGTCAATAGTAGTTCAAGGAGTGTCTCTGATCTGAACTACAGACAAGCCGCCTAAGCCCCGCCTCTTCACGTTTAGAATGCCACATATAGATAGTGACATATCTGCTATATGTTATCCTGCCACAATTAATTCTAGATCACTACAGCCTTTTATGTAGATATATATTTTTTTTAATTTATCATATTACTATTATTTTATTTTGGGGGGAGGGGATTAGTAATGTAATACCGATTTATCAGCAGCATTAACTGAGGTACCACACTTTTGTCTTATTGCTCTCTTGAGTGAAGCGGACTAAGAGTTTGGACTTCCACGCTTCAGGCGACATCCTGCCAGCAAAGAGGGGTTTTCTTTCATTTCATTTTTCCAAACTCGAATTAAAGGTAACCTGAATATAGTTGTTGGAATGCTGTTAAGCATTCCAACAACTATATTCTTCGAATCTTCGATTCTTCGAATCTTTATCTTTTAAACTTTTTGAACTGCAGCAATTTAACTTTTATGATTTTTCAGTCCTTTTCTGACTTTATAATGGGTGTGTATTGCGCAGCTTAGAGTGCGTGAATTTCCGAGTACCCGTAAACACCTCATCTTAACTTCACTACGGAAAAAACCAGGCCTCCCACATTGTTATCTGAGTTATTGACCGGTAAGTAGCACAGTGTGCTTCTATACTCAACTTTAAAAATGAAGCTTCCACATTTTACAATGGCATTACAAGTGGTTTCTAACTCAAACAGGGTTCAAAATAAGCAAGAAGAGTAAACATTTTCCCGGTGAACCAAAGAAAAACTGTATTGTTGTTAGCATAGCTGCTAACGTTCGTCATACGGCTCCTTCCGGTTTACTACGGGACTATAAACTGTTCATAGTCTCGCTTCGTGTTGTAGTGCGAGCTCGTAGCATGAACGGAGCCAATTATACTCCATGTGCTGTGCGCGCATTATTCTCAGAAACGCCAGAGGGCGAAAAAACTAAATGTGAAGAATTAAAAAGACGAGTGAAGAATGAAGTCATGTATTACATGCGTTGTCAGCGTCCGTGATTACGGAATTTTCTGAATGAATTACACATATGTTTGTCAATTTAAAATATTAATTCGTAAGTCAAGAAAGGAATATTTTGTTGTCAAACTGTTGAAGTCTGATGCTGCGGTCACACCGGGCGCGTTTTTTGATTGACGCGCGTCGAGATTACATACAAAGTCTATGCACAGACGCGATGAGACTGGCGCGCCGCGATTTAGCGATTGCGCGGCGTGTTGGACGAGTTATAGCAGTGCGGTGGACGCGGTGGACGCCGCAAAATCGCCAACGCGCGAGTTGAAATTTTTCAACTTCTGCGACATAATCGCGTGACGCTGTGGCGCGATAGCCTATCAGCGTTGAGTTGCTGCCCCCATCATCAGTGCCGTAGCTCCGGCCGGTGCTGAATCGCAAACAACAATGGAGGACAAATAAATCGTGTAGCCGTCTGTGTAAACAGCGACCGGCAGCTTGCTAGACACAGTGAATACAGCTCGATACAATCCACGGAGCTCCTCTGAGCAATATTGTGAACCAGACATGACGGCGTTTAGTTTCCCGGGATATCTGTGACTTCCACAACACGTAGGAATATAGGTTATTCTTTCCATGGTTAATGGCGGACAGTTGAACGGATCCAGGTCTATAAACCACGCCCCCTCTCCGGCGCTACGAGATTTTGCGGCGTTTGGTCTGAACACGACCGGCCGCTCGTTGGACGTGATTTTGCAGTGCGTTGGACGCGATTTTGCAGTGCGTCAAAAAATCAACGCGCCCGGTGTGACCGCAGCATAATACTTAAAAAAGACTGTACTTGCATGAACAACAGGCCTTGCCTGTTCTCTACTTCCCGGCTGATAAGAACAGTAGCAGAATAAAACACATCATGTATGATAAGGTACATGTGTGGATGGATATAGCTAAGTTACCTAGCGAGCTAACTAGCAAGCCAAGGTAACAGCCGTGCAGCTGACGTGCATGATGCTAGACCAGAGATTAGTTCACTGATCGGTTTCACACAAAGCTAAACGATACGACAAATGTCTGACAATCTGAGACTTTCTTGACTTGCAAAATAAATATTAAATTCACAAACATATGTGTAATTCATAGCACAATTCAAACTGGATGAAATAAACATTTATCTCTCGCCGTTAGCTGCTATACATAGTCGTCCTTATTTATTTATTTATTATACTGTATTGATCCCGGTAAGGGGGAAATTTGTCTCTGCATTTGACCCATCCCTGTATATAGGGAGCAGTGGGCTGACTATGACAGGCGCCCGGGGAGCTGTTAGGGGTTCAGTGTATTGCTCAGGGACACTTCGACACGTGACACGTCCCAGCCAAGGATCGAACTGTCGAGTTATAAAGTAAAGTCCCACAGGACACTGTAAAGGGCGTGACTTCATCTCTCTATTAAACTGACAATAAACCACTAAGCTAATGAACAGGTTATTTCTAATGTAAAACTAGTCTTTTTCATCAAACTATCCTGACAACAATATGTTTGCTGTGGTAACATTACAGTCAGAGTGTTTTATAACTGTTTGTTAGTTTTACCAGCAGCTAAAGCTGTTCAATTATTATTCTGGCCACTTTATGTGTCAATGTGTAAATCTGTAACAGAAAGTGACCAATAGACATGATTATACACAAGCTTTGTGATCTTGAATTAGACCTTAATGTACAAATAACCTTTGTTCATATAATGCTGATAGTATCGTTCTGTAGTAATCCACTAATATAATGCAGGCCCTATAGGAACATGACTTTATATATTCAGTATACAGAGACATTAGATAATCCATTATTAGTCCACAGTGAGCCCTCACATACCAGCTTGCTTAAATCTGTGATTGTTCTGCGTTGGCATTAAATAGAAAACCTGATGGTCCCTGTTCATCTCCCTTCTACATGGATTGAATGTCATGAATGTCCTGTAGATCGTCAAGCATTTACCTTCATCCTCCTCAGCTTTGCATATGAACGACTATCATCCATCAGTTATTATGCCATATAGAATACACCTGATTTCAGCTCGCTATTGTAATACAAACGGCACGGTCCGGGCCATAGATTTGGGCAATGTGTATGACAATACACATTGTTGGATCATAGCGATTTGTGGCATTATTATATTGTTTCCAGCAAGGTGGCGATACCGTTGCTTGTCATGGAGAGTGCTGCTCAAGCTGAGGAAACAGTTGGATGATGTCACGATGACATTGATAATACTTCTACTACAACTACAACTTCTAGTACTACTACAACAAATATCACTACCGATGGAATTCTTTTAAGCTACAGAAACAGTTCGAATATCAAAATGTTCAGCTCTTTCAGGAGAGGGGTGATATAACTTCATATTTGTAATCTTTAAAATTTTTGAATTATTCAGCTTTTTGCAATTGTTTTTGAATTGGATATCTATTTTCAGCAATGTTTTTGCAATTAATTTCAGTTTTCAGCATTCCAACGCATTTTCAGCAGGAAATGCTTTTTCTAGTTAGATTGTATCGTTTCCTGTTAAAGGGAATTATTACAGTAACCCTCAAGTTATTAAAGGGAAATAGAAAACAGCCCTACCTAGAACATGTGCACCAGCGCCACTGCGTATAACCATCTGATACTATCCCAGAGTTAAGCATATTCATCTAGCAAACTATACCTACCTTGGAGTGTTACAATAGCCAGTATAATTTTATTCAATGTGTCCATCCGGGCAAATTGGTGGATCCAAATGTTATAAAAAAAACATATATGATGCAATTTCTTTGTAATCATCCAAAATAATGTTAAGTGTATGGGTATTTTTCCAAGTAGGCCACTGACTGGTCGATACGTGCGATGCACTGAGTGGGCAACGCGCCGTGTATAGAGTGGTCTCGTGTGACGTCACAGTTGTTGCTGTCGGCCATGTTGGAGTACACACAACGAGCACCGTAGCTGGGGAGATCCGCGAGAAGGGCCCGGAGCGCGTCCAGAGTCGCCGCAACTACCGCCTAACCCGATCACCTCCACCGTTACGCCGTCGACACGACTATGATCACCGCCCCCGACAACCCCCGCCCAGCGACGCCGTGAGGCGCTGAGGACTAGGGCCCCGAGAGTCGGGCCGCGCACCGTGCTTCCAGCGGCAGAGAGAGGTGGGCGGCGGAGTGACTGCTCCCCCAGCCGCGGCTCGAGCCCAGCCACGCTTCACACCCCAACCCGACCGACCCAGCCCTTAGAGCCAATCCTTGTCCCGAAGTTACGGATCTGATTTGCCGACTTCCCTTACCGCCCTTGATCTAACATGCCAGAGGCTGTTCACCTTGGAGACCTGCTTCGGATATGGGTACGGCCTGGCGCGAGATTTACACCTTCTCCCCCGGATTTTCAAGGGCCAACGACAGCTCACCGGACGCCGCCGGAACCGCGACGCTTTCCAGGGCACGGGCCCCTCTCTCGGGGCGAACCCATTCCAGGGCGCCCTGCCCTTCACAAAGAAAAGAGAACTCTCCCCGGGGCTCCTGCTAGCTTCTCCGGGATCGTTTGCGTTGCCGCACTGGGCGCCTCGCGGCGCCTATCTCCGCTACTCCAGATTCGGGGATCTGAACCCGACTCCCTTTCGATCGGCCGGGGGCGACGTAGGCCATCGCCCCACCCTTCAGAACGGCGTTCGCCTATCTCTTAGGACCGACTGACCCATGTTCAACTGCTGTTTAGTGATTCAAAGTATGGTACTTTCGCCGCACTTCCTTGTTTACTCGCCGCATTGTTGGATCTGTATGTACTCCAACATGGCGGACAGACCTCGTATCTAAGGAGATCGTGAAGTCAGTGAGACCACTCTATTGAGTGGGCCGGTCTGACAGTAACTCCCAGGCCACTTTTGAATACAGGTAAAGTGCAGCAAAAAACAGCAAAGGTGCTTAGGCCGCTCCACCAATTCACCACACACACACACTGAAGTCGGGCTTTTTAATGAATGAAAGCCGCCGATAGTGGTGCGCGGGTGTTGCGCAATGTTCATTTGTAGCGATTCAACGCCATCAGGCTTAAACATCCAGAAGCACGGACATCAATGTGAATACAGACTTAAACTCCACTCGTTTCACCGTCTTCCTATACGGCAGTCGTATCACGTACCAGTTTCTTCTGAGATGTTTCAGCGCTGTGTTGATCTGGTCCAAAGCAGTTGTCCCGCTGATATTGAATCCAAGAGTGATGAATGAAACAATCCTCTTTGATCATCCATACGAAATCCAAAAACGATCCAACCAGTTGTGGCTGTGGTGGAATCGGTCCTAGAGCCAAGAGCTAAGTTTTTACTTTATGTAGTGGCCATTTGTCGGCTAAATCAAACTTAAACAAATAATAATCAAACGCCACTGATGCACCGTGGTCGGTATTCTTACGCAGCCAGAAGAGAGTGAAATGTCCAAGCAGAATTCCATTTTGTGTATTTATTAAATAAAGCAAATAAAACAAGCAAACAAACGAACTAACAAAACTCCTGTCGTGCTGTCTCTCCTGTCCTGTGCAGCTGGTAAAAACTATACGCCCACCCCGGTGCATCCTGGTCCTATCTTTCTACTCATTTAAATAGCAACAGGTGCCCACAGTAATTACCCAAAAAATAATATAACTAAACAAATTACTATTAAAGAGAAAAATAATCTTAATATATGAAACATCTACAATAATTAAACAATACTACTTATAAATGAAATAACAAAATACAATATCAAATAAATAGCTCCAACAACTGGCTCTCTTGCCAGTTTATCTTGATGATGCCTTATCTTTCTATGAATCAAAATTCATTCTATCTATATTGACATTACTTTTAAACTATTTGTCTCCATTAGCACGGACATTAACCTTCTGTTCATTTCATCTCAGGAGTAGCTTAAAAACATTTATTTTGGTGGAATTTGAGTCTCTTCTCTCTCCAATTAAAACCCACATCAACAAACCTTCATTACACTGCAGCATCAGCGCTTACTGAGCTCTGATAGTCACTTCACACTATATTTCTTTAGGGGGACCCACATCCTTAACATTATTAAATGAACGGATACAGTCCATCAGATCCTTTGCTACAGTAGTTTATCAAGGAGGCAAGGACTCAACATGAGCTCACTCTTCACTCTACTGGGTAAAAGTCTTCGTCAACACTCTCACATTAAGTGTGAAACTGTGGAGCCACAGCTTTACTGACAACACTTTGGCCTCGTAGAACATTTGTTGGACCTTTTCTGGTGTAATGCAAAAGTATATGTGCCAGCTAATTTACATCCCTGACTGTGTCCTCAGAACAGGTCGTCCAGTTGTCTAAGAAGCAGCATTAGAGTTCCCCTGTAATTACAACTGTAAGGAATCTGTCCTGATATTTAATTGTATTATATTTGTTGATCTAGCAATTATGGCAGCAAGGAAATGCATTCCTATCCATCATTGCTATTTTGCCATCAGTGGTCAGTCACAGTGTTGGATTTCCCATCGAATTATTTGAAAAGACTTCAAATAACACAAAAGGAAAAAACCCTGATAATCATACAGATTAACATTTTGATAAGATTTCTTGTTTTTTGTAAACATTTATAAACTATTTAATAAAGAAACAATGAACCAAACATCTTTTTATATTAAAGTAGAAGTGATGGATGATGCTGGTTGGTGGTTTCAGGCCAGCTCCTGTTCTTTATCCAAGCCGCAGCTCTGCAGCATTACTGTCAGATCACAGATGCTAGAGGGGAGCGTAATGCATGCACACCGTCAATCTGGAGCCGATAGCAGGAGGAGCAGGCCGGGCATAAATCATTCTTAGCCTAATTGATGGTCACCCATTCCTAGGTGGGCAGCATGACTAATGCATTATGGATGGAGTCTAATCCATCTGGCTCTCTGTGAAGAAGGAGGCCTGAGAGGGATTTGGTTATACCATTATAGAGCCAGACACACTTCCTAACTGTCACTGCTGTGGGACGCTGGAGCAGAGCACTAAGCATACCTAATGCAGCCGTTCGGCTTCAGGGGCCGCTGGGAGCGTTTTAAGTGTTTCTCATGGAGTCGGTTGTTTTGGTTGTAGTCAAGACTGAACCCACAATATCCCCACCGTTTTATTGGTATATACAATTTCCATTAACCTATATGAAATGTTTTTAGATCTTACTTCAGACTTTTCTCACAATGTCGAGCTTTATTTGTCATTGTCTGTTCATTTAGTAATCACAGACAATATGTCTTTGTTTAGCTACTTAAACACAAAGCTCCAAATAACAACATACTGAATGTATACTGCTAAGTATAGGTTAAAAGGATATTGCTAAAGGATATGATGTGGAAGTATGCAGATATTTATGCTCAGCTTTCCTCTGGTTGAAGTGTGTGTGTATGCATGGGATTTAGTGTGTGTGTGTGGGGGGGGGGGGTCCCCAGCTGTTCCCTATTGACCCTCAGGAAAGTTGTGTCCTTGAGTGCTAGGGCATGGATACTCGATAATCAGGAATACCGTTTCTTCAATGCGGAGACACACTGTTTCCCCGGAGCAACGGCTCAAAACATCCTGCTGAAACTGCCTGGCCTGCTGCACGCCCTCCCGTCTTCCATTCGGCGAATTATCGTTCATGTGGGAATCAACGATACAGCCCTCCACCAGTCTGAGTTGACCAAGATTGATTTTACAAATCTTTTAAACACTCTGACGGCCCGCCTGCGGTTATGTCTGGTACACAACTGCTCCGTTCAAGACATGTACTGATGCGATATCTCATTATAAACCTACGGTTCTTGTGATTTGATTTATGCAAACCATTTCAAGATACAATCACAACAGCAGGTACAGTTAACGTCTCTGTCAACCATACACTGCAAAAATAGCCGAAAAAATATCGCCGTGACTATGTGATTATGATTCATAACGGCTCCCTCATGGATCCTACTCTTCCAAAAACGGTCTGGCTTGGTCGCTAAGGGTCCACTCGATCGATTCCAGTAAAAGATTTAGTCCAAATGACATTAGTACGTCCATAAACACCCACGGGGGGCTGTTGCATCATTTAAAATTAGCCAGTAGATTTTGATAATCTTCGCTGCATTTCTCTTCATATCTCTCGTTAAAATGTAAATATTGCGTCTCAGTGTTTCAAGATGGATGCCGGCAAGTCCGCCGGTTAGATAAGACACCTCATTTGACCCAATAGGAGCTTCTATAGCTTGGTCACATTCTAGAACAGCCAACGAGAGTCCGCTTTGAAAGACAATGCTCCAATGCTTTGGGTACCGTTCGAGCCAATTGGAAACAGATCATGTTCAAACTCAGCTTCGTTAAAGCCAACGAAATTACGAAGAGAATGCTGCAATTTGCATATATCCCAGCATGCTGGGAAATATCTGCAAAGACAAATCTCACACCGCGAGTAAGGTTGTGGTCACGTATCTTGAAGTGCAGAGTGTAGTTGGTGAGAATTTTCAAGAATCTGTGAAAGTTGATAATGGTTAAATATGTTGTAGATAACCATATATCAACATAAACAAACTATGGTTTGAGTTTGGGACACATATTGTATTCTCTGATTTTCACATGGCGTCTACGAGCCTCCAAGTGCACATCTACGCGGACGTACTCTTAGTAAACCACGTGTAAAATATTTATTTTCTGTCGTATTGTTATCAAATTTCAATGTGTTCCGGGTCCTATGACTTCCTGCTGTGAATCTAAGCTCCTAAGTGCCAGCCATAGATAACTGCTGCCATCTGTTGGCCAAAAGAAATCCAGGCAGAAAAAAAGCCTTCTGTTTCCGTGTGTGGTAAACTATATAACTCAATTCCAGTAGCACTTACAGTGATTCTGACGGTTTGGGAAGAAACTACAGAGTGTTCCCTTTCAAAAAAGATTAAAACCATACATGTACTCCCAATGGTTCAATAAGAGCTGTGCAGTTTACTTTAGGTACGCATTGGTTAGGCGTTTTAGGCAAATTTTACAGGAGTGATAAGAGGTTCAAGCTGTGGACTGTCTGCTTTTATCAGTGGTCCAAGTCCAACACTCGGCCGTGGATCACAGCGGTTCAGCAGAGTCCTCAGCCTCCACACTTGGCTCCAGGCCGCCTGCAGGACCAACAACGTGAGCTTCATTGACAATTTTAATCTGTTTTGGGGCCGCTCTTCTGTTTTTAAGAACGATGGTATTCATTTTAACAAACTAGGTAGCCGCCTGCTAGCGGCTAATTTACAGCATGCTGTTCACTCCCATTCACATGAGTGACTGTTTACACCTGGCACACATTATCCTGGATCCACTAACCTCTGTCACTCCTCTACGATCATTCATCAGCCGCATTCATCCCCTACAAGCAACACTACCTGACCGACTTGTTCACAAGTCATAATTTGGCTTTTTTATTTCTGACTGAGACCTGGCAACGGAATATGGAATGGATCCATTTCAATGAACTCTGCCCTGTGGACTGTTCTTATGTTGGGACACCGCGTTTGACAGGCCGCGGTGGAGGTCTCGCCGTGGTCTGGAAGAATCAGTTTTCCTGCCAATTGGGGAGCACAGAATCCTATGCTACTTTTGAACTGCAGCTGACTAAAGTGGGCCGGCTAAAGCCGTTTTAAGCTGTTTAAGATGTGTGTTTTCATGACACTAACTTCTGTTGGCTTGTGACTGTTGCCAAGACACACGTCACCTACAATGACCCAGCCCAGGTCCAGTTTTTGTGCATATGGGTCATTGTGTTTTCCATTTAACTGCTTCCTCACCTTGTGAACTCTCATTAGGTCACGGCCAATAAGCAGGATTTCTGCATCTGGATCCAAGGGTGGTATGTGTTCAACTATAGGCCTCAGATGTTGGTGATGCCAAGCCGCTTCAGGAGTAGGTATTTCCTCTCTGTTGTTGGGAATAGCACTGCACTCGGTGAGGGTGGGAAGAGAGAGACTAATTGTCTTATCAATGGCTGCCACAGTGAAGCCGTGTGCTCTTCTGCCTGATGTTTCAACAACCCCAGCACAGGTCTTCAGAGTGTATGGTTCAGGTGTGTTATTGACATTGAACATGTCGAAAAACTCCGCTTTCGCGAGTGAAACATTTCTTTGTTCATCCAGGATTGCATACACCCTTTTGATGTTCTGTCACTGGTCCTGGGGGAAAACTTGAACAAGGAAAATCTTAGAGCAGGATTTTCCTGAGAAGCTACTTCCACAGACTTCCGTGCACATGGTTGTCGCATCTGGCTTTTCTTTGTCTTCCTCCTCCCCGCCATACTGTCTAGGGGCGCCTAAGGTGCTGACTGACTGTAAGTGCCTGTCACTCCCGCATTCAAGGCACTTGATGGCGACCTCACAGTTTTTCGCCTGGTGAGTAGAAGATGCAAGACAGCGGTAGCAGATATAATTTTCCTTAATAAACTTCTTTCTATCCTCCAGAAGCATGTTGATGTCTGAAACCCTTGCATTTTTTCAGTGGATGCGGCTTGTGATGCATGGGGCACATCTTGTTCAAATCCTCCACTGACTTTTCTGTCTTTGATTTTGCCTCTGCAGTGACTGATTGCTTTGTATTGGAAAAGCGTGAGAGACCTTATTTCTTTGGGATGGAGTAGTGAGAAGCAGTAATGAAGCTTGGATCATTCCTTGCTTTGGCTTCCTTCCTTACAAACTCAGAAAAGAACCAGAATGGTGGAAATGTCACTTTATGTTCTTTAAATTTTGACCCAACCATTGTCCACTTGTCTTGCAGGGGAAAGGGAAACTTTTCCACAATTGGACCTATTCCTCTGGAAGTATCTAGGTAACTTAAACCTGGTAAGTACCCATCAAACTTTGCAGTCTCCACTTCAAGCAGCAAATCTCCCATTTCACGGAGCTTGAGGTAGTCTTTGCTGCTTAGTTTTGGGAAATTCTCTAGTTTCGTGAACAGCAACCTCTCTATCGCCTCGGGAGAACCATAGCATTCTTCTAGTCTGGATCACCAGATCATTTTTAACCCAACAGATGGCTGACGACTGTTGACTCCCTTAATTCTCCGAGCATACTCCACTGACTCTGGGCCCAGCCACTTAATAAGCAGACTCACTTCTTCACTGGCTGTGAGACCCAGTTCTGCTATGACGTTCTGAAAGGTGGACTTCCAGCTGAGATAGTTTTCAGGTTTGTCATCGAACTTAGTAAGTACTTCTGTTACCAATCGGCTCTTTGCCAGAAACCTTGCAAGGTCGATGGTTGCGATGTTATTGGCAGTAAGTTGTAGGTTGTTTATCTGTTCAGGGTGTGGACCATAAGATGAATAACCGTGTTGCTGTTTACTTGTCTTCACTCTTAAATCTTGTTTCAACATCCCCTGCTGGTGAGAAGCCAAACTGCCCCTCTAATCCACTAGGGTGAGTTGATGTGAACTGCCTCGTAGGCTTCCAATGCTGGTGTGAAGCTGTGACATCATCATGGAGCACATGCATATCTGTCCTTTTATCAGCAGGCTCCATGTTGGAGTGAAGAGTTACATATTCACTAACCTTCTGCATTGAGTTTGTTTCCATAGGTAAAAGATCGAAAACGTCACTTTTTTAACCGTCTCAAACCTAGCAGCAGCAGATTCCATTACCTCTGCTTTTGCATTAGCAGCTTCAGCTTCCCTCTGTAGTTGAAGTGCATCAGGCATTGCTTCTAGGCGAGCCTTTTCTAATTTAATTTCAATTTCTTTGTGCGCAAATGACGCTCTTGTTTTCGCAGCTTGTGCTTCTGCTCTTGCTTGGGCTGCTGCCATACTAGCCCTGGTTGATGACCTCACTGATGATCTGGTACTCAGCTTGTCTGAAGATCTTGAAGAATTTGTAGAGTGAGCAGCGAGTGACCTGGTCTCCTCTCTGTCTTTTTCTGTAATCTTTGTGCTCTCCATGTTTTCCGTGATGTCGGGTAAACTGACGTGAGGGAAGATGGAGTACCTTACTTTACTTTAAGTTGTTGCTATCCGTTGTTGACTTCTGCTCCCTCGCAGAGTGCTGTCATTTCACTGTTCTGCTCCGACTCAATGTCGACTCTGTGTCTTGTATTGGGCTTTGCAGTCAGCTAAACTCTTCGTCATACTTTTCCTCCAAGGAACAGACCAGCGTGTTGTATATGGACAGGTTTTAATATGAAGTGTGAAACTACAAAACAGGTAAAAAACATACAATCACATATTAGTTTTGATGAAATATAATATAATATAATACACATATACTGTGTATAATAACAATGGAAACAAATTGCTGTGCCATCTACGTATATTCAGAAGTTACATGTCATCAAACTATTTCCAATAATAAACTAACAAAATAAACCCTCAGAAATACCTAAAGCTATAAAAGTAAACTAGAAAATGCATTTCCTGCTGAAAATGCGTTGGAATGCTGAAAACTGAAATTAATTGCAAAAACATTGCTGAAAATAGATATCCAATTCAAAAACAATTGCAAAAAGCTTAATAATTCAAAAAGTTGAAAGATTACAAATATGAAAAGTCATATCACACCTCTCCTGAAAGAGCTGAACATTTTGATATTGGAACGGTTTCTGTAGATTAAAAGAATTCCAGCGGTAGTAGTAGTAGAAGTTGTAGTTGTAGTAGAAGTAGAAGTATTAGTAGCATTTGAATAAGTACTAGTTGTAGCAGTAGTGATATTTGTAGTAGCAGTAGTAGTAGAAGTTGTAGTCGAAGTATTAGTAATTAGAAGAAGAAGTAGTAGAAGTAGTAGTATCAGTAGTCGTAGTAATAGCTGTAGTAGTGGTCGTAGTATTTAATATAACAGTAGTAGTAGTAGAATAAGTAGTAGTAGAAGAATAAGTAGTAGAATAAGTAGTAGTAGTAGTAATAGTAAAGTCAGTTTTTGAAGTAGCAGTAGTAGTCGTACTAATAGCTGTAGTAGTATTAGTATTGGTAGTAGCAGGAGTAGCAGTTGTGGTATAAGTAATAATAGTAGTGGTAGTAATAGCAGTAGTGGCAGTAATAATATTTATGATAGCAGTAGCAGTAGTAGTAATAGTAGCAACAGCAAAAGTTTAAGTAGTAGTAGTAGTAGTAGCAGTAGTAATACTAGAAATATTAGCAGTAGTAGTAGTTGTCGCAGTATTAGTAAGAGCATTCGTTATTTCAACAAAAAAGCCAAATTTTGAGTTTAATGTTTAAATACAGTTAATCCATGAGGCTTTTATTTTGAAAGGGTGGGACTGGGTGGGGGGGAGGGAGGGGGAGAGGAGACATAATCATAATGTTTGACACACATAAACAGAGGTTATTAAATGACAGGCTTCATCACAAGCAGTTCAGTTAGAATTCACTCTCTGGGGCTTTTATTTTGAAATGGGGTGTGGGGGAGAAGGGGAGAGGAGACAGAATCATAATGTTAGATAAACACAAACCGGTTATTAAATGACAGGCTCATCACAAGCATTTCAGTTAGAATTCACTCTCTGGGGCTTTTATTTTGAAATGGGGTGTGGGGTGTGGGGGAGAAGGGGAGAGGAGACAGAAGCATAATGTTAGATAAACACAAACCGGTTATTAAATGACAGGCTCATCACAAGCATTTCAGTTAGGATTCATTCTGTGGGGCTTTTATTTTAAAATGGCGTGTGTGTGTGTGTGGGGGGGGGGGGGGTGGAGGAGGGTGGAAAGACCTCTAAAGAGTCCTAAGACCTGAATGACTGTATGAGAGAGAGAGAGAGAGAGAGAGAGAGAGAGAGAGAGAGAGAGAGAGAGAGAGAGAGAGAGAGAGAGAGAGAGAGAGAGAGAGAGAGAGAGAGAGAGAGAGAGAGAGGAGTGTATGTGCGCGTGTGTCTGTGAGTCTGTGTGTTTATAAGCATCACTAATTACTGGCTCAATCGCGAACACCTGTGTGCCTGAAGCCATTTCATGGAGATAACACAGGGAAACACCTCTCAAACAAATCATCAAAACTCCCATAACCGTAGCGCCTATTGCTCCGATATTAATAATTGAGAGGAAGGCTGAGTAGACGAACAGATCCTGTAAAAATTGTGTCTGTAGTTTAAAAAATGTGGCTTAACTGGCGATCTAGAAATGGGGTGCCGTGTTCTGTGGAAGATGTTTTTGAAGCAAAATTTAACATTGGTCTCTATGGAGCAGAAAGTTGGTTTTCCTGTCAATTAATGGCTTCTGTGTCAAATGTGGAAATCTGTGGGATTCCACAGTAATGTTTCTACGACAAGGACAATATTAGCTACTTTTACATCCAGAAATGATGCATGAAGAGTGAAGATTGTGGACACAGTGGCAAAACACAAATGTTTTTTTCACAAGAATCTCAAGCTGCTCTTCACTCTAGCAGTGACATCACGCACTCTAAGCTGCGCAATACACACCCATTATAAAGTCAGAAAAGGGCTGAAAAATCATAAAAGTTAAATTGCTGCAGTTCAAAAAGTTGAAAAGATATCGGAAAGCTGATGTTGTGCCATGTTGTGACCAAACCAGGAAAAGGAATACGTTACTTCCTGTCACATGTGCCACACATATAATACACTGGCGAATAACTGTAACACTTTAAGTTAACACCAGGTGGCAGTAATTCCCACAAATAAAATACAAGTCATTACAACTGCTGTGAATCAGCCTTACAAACACTCCTTACACTGTTTTACCAGTTACTTCCCTCTGCAATCGTCACCCTTGACAGATTTAAATTCAGTCAATCCCCTGTTCTTGTCAACCAGAGTTATAACAGCGTTAGATATATTTCACGTATGTGTGTGTGTCTTTTGAAATGTGTTTTAAGTTATTCGTCAAAGGAGATTTTTTTGTTGCTTTGTGACTGTCCCCGGTTTAGGCTTTGTCCCCTGTGTTCCTGTGTGTGTGTGTGTGTGTGTTTCCCCTGATTACACTCATCCTACTCACCTGCCTTCACTCTCCTCATCACCCCACACATATATACTCCCCTGCTTTCCCTGTTCTGGTTGTGAGATCGTCCTCGTTCGTTCCCCGGTCTGTCCCAGTGTTTTGTCTCCCTCGTGTTTGCGCTGTGCTCTAGCATTTACCTTTGTTTTTTTGTGACTTTGCCTTTTTGTATTCTGTTTGGATTTTTTCCCGCTCCCTGTTGGAGTCGCTTTCAGTTTTGTTTGTGACTTTTTAAGTAAAGAACCTTTTCTCAACTTCACCTCGTCTCCAGTGTCTGCGCTTGAGTCTCAGATCTGCCCCTCGGACGTGACAGAACGATCTCACCATGAATGACTCAGCAGACCAGTATTGGGGAACCCGCTGGGACAGGGGAGGGCCTTTGAGCGTCCAGAAGGCTAACCTCAAGCTAAGCTGCCTTTTTACCCCGAAGAGGAAGAGACACAGGAGGAAGAAGTCCGGCCGACTCCTGCTCCCCGCGTCCCGTCGGCGGTCCGGCCGACTCCTGCTCCCCGCGTCCCGACGGTGGTCCGGCCGACTCCAGTCGCCGCCTCAGGGCCGCAGCTATCCCCAGACCTGGCCACCGCAGTCTCCGAGCCGCAGCCGATCCCAGTTCCGGCCGCAGCCGTCTCGCAGCTGCTCTCAGTCCCTGCCGCCACCGCCCCCAGTCCCTGCCGCCGCTGTCGCCGAGCCGCTCCAAGTCCCTGCCGCTGCGGTCTCCGAGCCGCAGCCGCTCCAATTCCTGCTGCCGCTGCCTCCGACCCGTGGCTACCCCCAGCCCCTTACTCCACTGGGCCATCACTCCATTCCCCTGAGCCCCAGTTTATGGACTTCCGTCCTCCAGATCCCCAGTGTCCCCGGCCCGGTGTCCCCAAGATCTCGTGTTCCCAGTCCGGTCCCCCCCGAGCTCCTGGGCTCGGAGCAACTCCGGCAGTCCGGTCGTCCCCCGAGATCCCGTGTCCAGATCCCTCCTTCCTGTCTGACCGCCCTCCAGCCCGTCCCCCAGAGCCCTGTGGCGGGTTGGATCCAGCGGTGTTCCTGTGTCTTTGTGTCTGTCTGTGTGTGTGTTTCCTCTGATTACACTCATCCTACTCACCTGCCCAGTCCACCCAGCTGCCATCACTCTTCTCATCACCCCACACATATATACTCCCCTGCTTTTCGTGTTCTGGTTGCGAGATCGTCCTTGTTCGTTCCCCGGTCTGTCCCAGTATTTTGTCTCCCTCGTGTTTGCTCTGTGCTCTAGTGTTTACTCCTGGTTTGTACCTTTTTTGTTTTTTTGTGACTTTGCCTTTTGCCTTTTTTTGTGACTTCGCCCGCTCCCTGTTGGAGTCGCTTTTAGTTTGTTTGACTTTTTAAGTAAAGAACCTTTTTCAACTTCACCTTGTCTCCAGTGTCTGTGTCTGCGCTTGAGTCTCAGATCTGCCCCTCGGACGTGACAGTGACATTGATGCACACTGTTCCTCTTGCAGAGTAAACGACTGCATCCTGCGGGTGAACGACTCCGACGTGTCTGAAGTCTCTCACAGTAAGGCAGTAGAAGCCCTGAAGGTTGCAGGTTCTATTGTTCGGCTGTATGTGCGGCGTCGCAGGCCGATGCTCGAGACCATCATTGAGATCAAACTCATCAAAGGACCAAAAGGTGAGCTCAGACACACACTTGACTGATAATATTCACTCCTTACAGGAGCGGTAATTCGATTGATTTCATGTCAGTGGTCACTGTTAATGCATCGTGTTTTGGCAAAGTAAAATAAAAGATAAATACATTTTTAATCGCATGATTTTTTTGCGATTAATCGCATTGTTATGTGCCAAGTTCAATAATGAATTCAAAACTAGTGTATTGCGCACTTCTATTTTAAAAGTACTGCTATATGAACAAAAGTGCAATAAAGTTTGGTTTGCAAACACTTTAAACAAATAAGGTTCTCTTTAACATCAGTATTCTCTTTACACAGCAGCAGTTATAATGATTCTGATAATAGATATTCAGCCGATGTTCAAAACTTTATCTTCACGTGTGTAAGAGATGCAATTTGAAATATACACCTTGCAAACTTCAAACCTATCTAAGTCATGTTTTATGTTGTTAAATTCTTAGGGCTATCTAAATGATATGCTTATATATCATATTACAAACAAAAACACTTAAAAAACTCAAAAAAGAAATGAAATGAATAATGTTTTGCTTTTTTTGGTCAGACACATGCCACGCTGATTACGGTAATATGTGTGGTATTTGTTATAAATGTACGTTGGTACATAGAGGGTGATAAGAAGCTGTACATGGAGGGACTCAGGACCCAGGGGAATGTAGGTGAAGGAAGCAGGAAGAGACGCCACACAAACAGCTGTTCACCGCTCGTCGTTCCTGTAACGAGACGATCGCGCATGTGTGTGAGACAGGAGGGACAGTGACTGAGTGAAGGGGGGTTCCGGACCGGGCGTGTCACCCGGGGGGGGGGGGGGCGGTAGCAGGAAGTGACACCACACAATCACAGCTGTTCACCGCTCCCTGCCCGGTTCTTGTGTTAAAAATGTCAGCTTAATTAATAAAAATAGAAATCTGCGCTAACGTGCGATAATATAATTGTTGGCATTAATTAATGAATGCGTTATCACGTTAACTTGCCCAACACTAACATATGTTCTTTGACCATGTCTCAAGTTTAGCTGAACTGGTTTCAAACAGGGTTTTCCTCGGCCCAATAAAAGTAAAAATATTTAGATACATATAGCTTGATACATGATCATTATGGTATTGTCTGATGCCTAACATAAATCTCTCATACATACAACTCAGAAACTAACCAACTACTTTCATATATGCAAACACACAGGGCTTGGCTTCAGTATTGCAGGTGGAGTTGGAAACCAGCACATCCCTGGTGACAACAGCATATACGTCACCAAGATCATCGACGGCGGGGCAGCACAGAAGGATGGCCGGCTACAAGTAGGAGACCGGCTGTTAATGGTGAGTACAAGTGTGTGTGTGTGTGTATATAAGTTAGTATACAGTATATCATAATCTTTAGTGTCTGTCTATCTGTGGTGGAGGACTCAAATGCAGACGAGACCAGAAGTAGAGTGAAGCAGGTATTTAATGAATAATGAAATCATAACAGGAAACGTACAGGAACACAACAGGGAATCCATGGACAAGAGAAGAGGGCGGAAATCCAGCAGGACGAGGCAGGGCAGGCAGATGGGGAAACCGGAAAAGGACAAGCCAAACGGGCGGGTAGACATGGCAACCCAGTGAGCATTTTTTGGTTGAATAGTCGTCTAAAAGACGTCTACGCCCGTCGTTGAAAAGACGTTCAGAATTGGTTCAAAAGTGAAAGTTTTTTCGCCGACTATTTGTAGACGTTGATTCAACGTTGAAGCTTAGACCAGATTTAAACGTGATTTGCAATACTATAATTTTTCGTCCTCTACATTGTGCTAATACTAATATATCATGATTTAAAGGCTTACTAAGAAACCACATCCACATTTATCAGTGTATTCAACCTCACCGTGTTTTAACCGTGGATTCAACGCCGAAATGCTTACAGTGCTTCTGGGTATATAACACATCAACAGTTTCCACTTACAGGACAAAAGACCAAGTGACACAGCAACAGTTCATTTGTATTTATTAAAGCACAATATAACTATAAACAATGTTCTTTATAAAAAAACATAATCTCCTTTTCCTTCTTTAAATGTCGTTTTCAAAGCCACACAGGAGCCGGTTTCAGGAGACCTGCCATATTTTCAAGCTGGACATCTGTAAATAAAACAAGTATTAAAAAACATATTGACTTTTAGACCAGTTTTGAATGTCTCTACACCGGAGACCATAGACTTGTCTTCAACGGAACGATGCTGACCTGGATATTACACAATAATGTTTATATATTGCCATAACCCAAACAACAATGTTTTGACCATGATCGGATCGTATTAACGGTAGTACAGTACATTAACTAACACACATGTCTACTGTTTAGGTTACTGTTTGTAACATGCTAACGCTACATGCTAACAAGCTAGCAGCCTCGCCCGCATGATGAGCAACATGATATTAATGGTATGGTAATGATATTTCGGTTTGCAATATTGGAATAAAGTAGTTAAAGTACTTACAGAGTACGTCGTTAGCGTGAAGCCTCGTTTATTCCGTCAGCTTGTTCACTTCCTCATCACCCAGTAAGAGCTAGCGAGCTCAAACCTTGTCGTGTTTCCAGCCATCTCTTACTTAGAAAAATGCAGAGTCCGTGCGCATGCGTATTCCAGCAGTAAACACTGAGTTGTATTTTAGTGAACATATACAGACATAATGTGCCCTGCTCTCATTATGATGTCCTGGGAGCTTCTTGTTGACAGCACACAGTCTATAGTTCCATATTTACGACGTTTTATATGAGACATTGAATGCGTTGAAATAACGTCTTCGTGTAGACCACATATGAACGGACAGCGTAATATGATTTTGGAGAAATAAGTTTAAAATAACCAAAATCGCGTCTCTTTCAACCTACAACTGAACAAACCATCAATATTTTAAAAGAAATTGGTGTTTTGTGACAGGTTGATATTGTAACCGTAATTTAGCCGGTTCAAAAGACGGTTAAAACACGTCTCAGACGTTCAGACCCCATATCAACGCTTTATCAACCAGATATCAACGTTGAAATCCGGGTTAGTGCTCACTGGGAATGATCGAGCAAGGAGTGACTGAGAGGCAGGGGTTTAAATAGTGGCTGGATAGAGGCAGGTGAAGGGAGTTAGGTTGATGATGAGGGAGGCTGACAGGTGCACTGAATGAGCTGATGAGTGAGAAATAAAGAGACAGGAGAGAAGGCGCAAAGCTGTGACAACCTATCTCTCTATCCATTTCTTATCTCTATCTCACTGTCTGTCTCACTCTCTATCTATCTCCGTCTGTCTGTCTCTATATCTGTCTGTCTGTCTCTCTCGCTCTCTCAACTAGCAGTGTATCAATTAGACACTTCCTTCAGCTTTAGTCTAAATGATGAAATGAGTCTGCATCTGACATTAGCTCAGTAGTATAACAGCAAGCTCTTCTTGAGGAGGGCATCCCTCTTGCTTAACCAGCGCTTAATTTAATTACCTTCCTACTGTTGTGTTCACACCCGAACACCATCTGTCATCATCCAGTCTCCTATAGACAGGGAGCCTGCTGGTCGGTCTGATCTGAGCAGCCTCTAAAGCTCCTGATTAACAAACTGACTGTTTCTGTGTCTGGACAGGTGAACAACTACAGTCTGGAGGAGGTGTCTCATGAAGAGGCTGTGGCCATTTTGAAGAACACGTCGGACGTGGTTTACCTAAAGGTGGGAAAGCCCACCAATGTCTACCTCTCAGATCCCTATGGGCCTCCTGATATCACACACTGTAAGTCCTCACCTCTTGAACTTGGCCAGTAATCTGCTGTTGGAAGAGTTTAGACGAAAAGTGTGTCATGTGTAATGTGAGATATGTGTGCAAATACACAACTGCAGTCATTGATTTTTGCCACACACAACATGTTATCACCAAGGTAACCAGAAAATATTGAACTGCACACACACTTGTGAAAAGAGTCTTTGTTTTCATATGTATGATAGTTAATATAGATGTTTAGTGCTGCAGTCAGATGTTAACCCAAAATTGCTGTACTTTGAAACTAAACAGGAATACAAAATAGAAAAAATTATAAAAACAAATTTACTTACTTGAGGTCATGGAAGCATGTGTCAGCTAGTTTTGTCTGTTAAAGCAGCTGCCTCTGTTTATTCTCTCTATCTCTCTCGCTCTTCCTCCACAGCTTTCTCTCCAGCAATGGAAAATCATATCTCTTCCCCAGTCAACAGTGGCACTCTGGAGTACAAGTCTGGTCTCCCTCCCATCTCCCCTGGAAGTTATTCCCCCCTCCCTAAGCACTTACTTGGGGAAGAGGATATAAACAGGTTGGATGGTTTTTCCTTCTTACGGTAATTACCTCCCTTCCTACCAGACAACTAAAGCCATGTCCTCACTACTCCTTGTCTAGTTGGATGCAGAGTTGTCAAATCAAAACGATCTCCGTCCACACGGGAGTTTCAGCATTATTCTCAAGTTGAGCTGCATCCACACGGCAGCCTTCGAAGGCGGACAGCACGTGACCATTAACGTACACTGGGCATGCGCGTGACGGTGTAAACAGGAAGTGGATTGCTTGCTTAGTTAAAAAAAATACGACAGAGTAATAAAGTAGTCTTTAATAATGAAAGGTTGTATTTGATACTTAAGATCTTCCTCTAAAATCTTCCTCTAAAATCTTCCTCTATAAACTCAAACAGACACAGTTCGTGGAAAGTTTTAGAATTATTTTTCAGATGTAGTTACAGCGCTGCGGGTCTCTCTCTCGCTCTCTCACATCAACTTTACTTTAAAATCAACACCTACACGTAAACGTTTACTAGATTATGCTCCATAAATGTGGTCAACACACGTCGATCACTCTCTTCCTCTGTGTTGTCTGTTGTTGCCGTGGGGGCTGATGAATGTAACGTTAGCTCCGCCATTGGGGTATTCCTTCATGAGATACGGCATCAGGGGATAAGCTGGGTCACCCAGCAGAAAAACAGGGACATCATCTTCGCCCTCTATCAATTCTTTAGGGCATGGGGGAATTGCTCCATCTTTTAGGGCACAACTCTGGCTCTGAACGTAATGTAACAGAGGTCCGACTAGCTAGCTTCTAAGCTAATTTTAACGTTACCGCCAATGGGGAAATGCTAACCGCGATTAGCATTAGCGAATATAATATATCTTCGTACATCCTTTCACGCTTCATACAGACATACTTACAGACTAAGGTCTCTCAAGGCTACCAAACGGAAGAAGTAAAACGAAGCAGCATGTCTTCTCATTAGAATATAAAAACAACAATGTTGAAATGAATCGCTGGTTGCCCTGCCTGTTTGTTTTCTTCCGGGTACGGGTCACGTGATAGTGAGTGTGACGAATCAGGGACGGAGACGTTATGGCTTCTAATGACCAATCCAGTAGCGAGCACGGGTGTGGGCTATTTTTTTCTAACACGTATCCGACGTCCACACTCAACCAAAACCCCGGAGTTTTCAAATACCTCCAACCTCGGCGGAGTTTTCAGGCTCCTCCGTTTAGGGTGCTCCAAAACTCCGGCGTAGTGTGGCTGCTCAGTGTAAACGTAGATGGAGTAAAACTGGAGTAGTGTGGACTAGGCATAAAACTACAGGTAGATGTGTGCCCCGTCTCCCCCTTCACCTGTCTCATCTGCGTTTGTGTAAGTAATCAAAACTCCACGAGGAGTTATGATGCAATTTGAAAACACATCTTGTTTCTCTGTGTTTGGAACTTTTGGTTTTATTGTCATAGTCTGTGTCCAGTTTCCAGCAGCAGTACCATCACAGCACAGTGAGACAGATGTTCAGTCTGTCTTTCCTGTTTGTGTGACTAGACATCAATCATCAGGGCTTTGTTGTGTATTTCAGAATCAGAACCGTTTATTTCCAAGGAAGTTTGCACCTACAAGGAATTTGTCGTGGCGGGTAGTGCGTAACATTTAACAATAACCAATAACATTAAACTATCAACAACAATCAACACAGTGCACGAAAGAAACATTTACAAAATTTACAATAAAATAAAGTAAAGTGCAAAACAGATAACAGGACTGTAAAACAAGTGTAAGTGAAATGTTAAAAGTGATGAGTGTGTTTAAATAAAGAAACAGGGATGTGCAGGGGAGAGACCAGAAGGAAATTGTCCTGGGGATGACAGAGTCAGTGGGGGACCCGGGCTTTGTTAATGAACCCGACTGCGGATGGGAAGAAACTGTTTGTGTGCCGTGAGGTCTTGGTCCTGATGGACCTCAGCCTCCTGCCAGATGGAAGGGGCACAAACAGATCATGTCCAGGGTGAGAGGGGTCGGCTACAATCTTTCGTGCTCGCTTCAGGGTCCTTGAAGCGAACAGGTCCTGGAGGGACGTCAGATTGCAGCCAATCACCCTCTCAGCAGAGCGAATGATGCGCCACCGCCAAGGACAAGGGCAGGCTGCAGCGCTGACCGTGATGGAGGAGCAGAGGATGGACTCAATGATGGCTGTGTAGAAATGCGCCATCATTGTCTTTGGCAGGTTGAACTTCTTCAGCTGCCTCAGGGAGTACATCCTGTGCTGAGCCTTCTTTGTGATGGAGCTGATGTTCAGCTCCCACTTGAGGTCCTGGGATATGATGGAGCCCAGGAAGCGGAAGGACTCCACCACATCGACGGGGGAGTCACACACAGTGATAGGGGCTGGTGGGGCTGCGTTCTTCCTGAAATCCACAACCATCTCCACTGTCTTTAGAGCGTTGAGCTCTAAGTTGTTCAGACCGCACCAGGTCACCAGATGGTCAGTCTCCCACCTGTAGGCGGAATCATCCCCACCAGAGATGAGTCCAATGAGGGTGGTGTCATCCGCGAACTTCAGGAGCTTGACGGACTGGTGACTGGAGGTGCAGCTGTTGGTGTACAGGGAGCAGAGGGGAAAGAACGCAGCCTTGGGGGGAGCCGGTGCTGATGGTCCTGGAGGCTGAGACGTGCTGCTTCCTGTCAGACAGGAAGTCTGTGATCCACTTGCAGGTGGAGTCGGGCACCTGCAGCTGGGAGAGCTTATCATGCAGCAGAGACGGGATGATGGTGTTGAAGGCAGAGCTGAAGTCCACAAACAGGATCCTGGCGTAGATTCCTGGGGAGTCCAGATGCTGGAGGATGAAGTGAAGGGTCAAGTTGACTGCATCATCTACAGACCTGTTGGCTCTGTAAGTGAACTGCAGGGGGTCCAGGAGTGGGTCGGTGAGGGTTTTTAGGTGGGACAGGACAAGGCGCTCAAAAGACTTCATGACTGCAGAGGTCAGGGCGACGGGTCTGTAGTTAAGTTCCGTGATCCTTGGTTTTTTGGGGACGGGGATGATGGTGGAGGCCTTGAAGCAGGCTGGTATGTGGCATGTCTCCAGGGTGATGTTAAAGTCTGAACACCAGAGACAGGGTGGAGGGGGAGACCGAGTCTGGGCCGGCTGCTTTGCGGGGGTTCTGTTTTTAAAAAAGCCTATTTACATCTCTCTCCAGAATAGAGAGAGTCGTCACTGGGGAGGGGGGTGGGGGGGACACTGTGATGGGTGATACAGAGGCATGGGCCCCTGCTGGGCTGGGGGAGGGGGGGCTGGTTGATGGAGCTGTGGGGGATGGAGTCAGGACTGTCCCAAGGTCTTTCAAATCTGCAGTAGAACTCGTTCAGCTCGTCTGCCAGGCGGAGGTCATTCATGGAGTGGGGGGCTCTAGGCTTGTAGTTGGTAATCAGTCTGAGGCCTCCAGACAGAAGCAGAGTCACTTGCTGAGAGCTGGTGTTGCAGTTTCTCAGAGTACCGTCGTTTAGCATCTCTCACCGCCTTGATAAACCTGTATTTTGCCTCTTTGTACAAGTCCTTGTCCCCCACTCCTAAATGTAGCAGTCCTGAAGACATCCCAGTCTGTACAGTCCAAACACGCCCAAAGGTCCTCCAGAGCTTCACTGGTCCACTTCTTGAATTTCCTCACCACAGGTTTACAGAGCTTTAATTTCTGCCTGTAAGTAGGAATCAGATGGACCATGACGTGGTCCGAGTGACCCAGTGCAGCATGAGGGACTGCGTGATAGGCCCCGCTGATTGTGGTGTAGCAGTAACCCTAACCCTGTGCAGAATGTTCTCCTCTCTGGTTGACCATTAATGAACTGTCTGTATTTAGGGAGTTCATGGCTGAGGTTACCTTTGTTAAAGTCACTAAGGACAATAACTAAAGAGTCCGGGTAGGTCCGCTCCACCCACAGTATCTGATCGGCGAATGTCCGCTGGGCTTCCTGCACGTTGCTCTGCGGCGGAATGTAAACACCGATCAGAATGAATGAAGTGAACTCGCGGGTGGAGTAAAATGGTTTACAGTTTATATTGAAGGATTCCAGATCAGGAGAGCAGTGCTGTAGAATCACTGTCACATCGTTGCACCAGCCACTGTTGGATTAGAAACAGATTTATCCACCCTTCGATTTGCCGGAGAGCTCCGAGTCGCGGTCCGCTCTGAACAGCTGGAAGCCAGCCAGCTGGAGCGCAGAGTCGGGTATGGATCCACAGAGCCAGGTCTTGTGAAGCACAGAACGGAGGATGAAGAAAAGTCTCTGTCTTTCCCCACCAGTAGCTGAAGTTCATCCAGTTTGTTGCACAGTGAGCGGACGTTTGAGAGAAATATGCCCGGCAGCGGTGTGCGAAGTCCACGTGAGCGGAGACGCACTAGCGCGCCAGCCCGTTTCTCTCTCCTACGGCGTTTCACGGCATGCGTTAAGGTGAGACCACCTTTGACGAGAATGTCCAGTAATTCCACTGAAGTTAAAAGAAAAGTTGGAAGTAAGTCCGCTGGAGTTGTTCCCCTGATGTTTACGAGCTCATCTCTGGTGAAAGAGCTCCGGGTATCACAGCAGAAAACAGAACAAACAAAAACAATGAGCACCAACACACCGAGGCAGCCGTACGCGGCGCCATCTTGAAGGGAGCTGTTGACTTTTTTTGGTTGTTAAAAATAATGTATAAAAAAAAAAACTCATGACTCATGCCCCAATAATAATAATAATAATGCCATTCTGCCCTAGTGTAAGAGGGAAAACCAACTTTCTCACACAAACTAAATGGAAATGCAATCAAAACCCAGTCTCTGAACATTCATGAGCTCTGAAAGTTTCAGTGTATTATTTCAGAAATGTCAGAAAATGTCTGCTGTGTCTACTCTCCCTGTTTTTGTCCTATTCCGTATGTATTTCACTACCTGTTGGGTGTACAGTCACTACTCCCAGTCCAAATGGAAGAATACTTAAGATGTCTCACTGGAGTAAGTCACAGCCAGAAATTAGCAGCTCTCTAACACCTAATCCCATAGCAAGCTGCCACGAGGCTCCGGACCAAGCGGGCCATATTTCCTATGAAGTCAAATCTAAGAGTAACGTGTGTGTGCTCGGGGGTCTGAGTGGCGGTCTCATCGGTTCTAGGTAACTGCATTAGACGAATGACAAATGAGAGCAGATTGTTAGGATGATTGGTGGATATCACAATTAACTAATGCACACGTACATTCCATAATTCCACAATGCTTCTCCGTTAGATGAGGTCATTGTTGTTCGCTGTAGCAAGAGTTGTGTTGTAAATAAAGAGCGGTGGAGCAGAGTGATAACAAAAGCTCATTTGAGAGGATAAGTGAAGGAGCCCTGTGTTAGTGCTCCATTCTCTCTGGAGTTAAGAAGTTTACTATTTGCTCTTGGACAAGGTGCCTGACATTACCCCGCTGCCCTAAAGTGAAGCACTCTCTGCTGTGAACACTGGGTTCTCCACATACAGTCAGAACAAACAGTGTGAATACTAAAACGCCATGTGGATCCTCACTTCCGGTAATAGCTGACGATCAGTAGCTTCTTTCATTTCATCACTGATGTGAAGTACAATAATTGTCCCTAACAATTCTGCTAAATATTGATAAAACTGTTTGGAGAGAGTAGAGGGGAGAACCCTTCTGCTATACGTCCTCTAGATGTCCTGTGCTCACAGTCTTCATGGAGATACTCCACTAAGAGGAGTGAACAATAACCTAGACAGGAGAGCAAGAGTGGTAGTGTTTAAGGTTTGCACATTTTTAGCAATCGTGCTAAGAAGAATTAAAAAAAAGATCATACCGAAATGATGACTTGATTATTACATTACAAGTAATATCGTATAAGTTCTGTGGCTGTTATACAGTAGGGTGTGAAGTCCAAATATTAGGCACTGTATTGTTCAAAAGCTCACTGTATTGTCGTCAGTTTTCTTCAAACTTTTTGCCAGAAATTTTTAAATTTCTTCTTTAAGGAGTAACTCCATGCAGGGCACTACATTTGCCATTTGAAAATAAGTTCCTGTACTGGAACTCCAAAACCTAAGTTAAAGGCTAAAGAATAAAAGAAACTGAGCGGTGAACCGTACCTCCACAGGGCAGCTGTACAGTCCAGACTCTAAAGTGCACCTACGGGTCCACACAAGGTCACTGTGTTTTGGTGTGGTCTGTACTGACTGGCTGCCTCAAGTCAGCTCATTTCACTGTGAATGATTCAGCAGCAGAAACGGAGCCAACTGTCCAGACATCTCACCAGTGGATCCTTATTGACACTCGGTACAAGCACAGAATCCAGCAATAAAATTAGAATAACAGCTGGTATGAAATATTTGCTCTAAATAAATGAAAGACATCCTTCCACATCTGATCTCTGACCTTTGCATGCATTAAGCTTCCACCCTGCAGTGTTCACCCTCCTCTTGACATTTTCTGGAGGAAAACACTGTGTGAGCACATGAAGTGACCTCATTTTGTTTGGACTCCATTTCCATCTTCAGCCACAGTCTGCCAGAAGGGACAGAGTTTCTTGGTGATGATGTTTTCATGTTCGAACAGGATGCAAACACACAACAGTTGGTCAGAGAGAGAGAGAGAAGGCAGGAGGAGGATGAGGAAGAGAGAAGTGTGGAGGTGTAGCCGGCCAAACAGTGACATCACGAGTCTAGTCCATGCGACTGTGTGCGCGTGTGTCTGTGTATGTGTGTGCTTCTGTGTTTGTGTGGCTGTGACAACATCTTACACGTACACACGCATTGTGCACAGATTAGTCCTTTCCAAACTCACATACTGTACTGCATGCTCCAGTTAACACGTGTGAATCCGCATCAGTTCACAAACAGCAGACATGCGCTCACTGAGTGTTCACTGAGTGTCTAACCGACGATATGGATTCGCAGCATGTCTGCAGCAGATTAGACCTACTGTTCATGAGCTAGCACAGATGAGCTCACTCTGATGTCTGGTGGTAATGTTGAATCCCTCAGTCCTTTTAAGGACATGGCCTTTTCTGTTTTCAGCGGTCTTGTTTTGTTCTATGTAACATGCCACCAAGTGTGTCTTTCATCAGTCTTAATGTGTGAGAAAATCAATGGTAAAAGATGGTTATCAATGGTTGGTTATGAAACGTTGACTTTTTCCATCCCATTAGAAATCCCTCGTTAGATGACGGGGAGGGTCGCAGGTTTGATTCCCAGCACTTCCAGTTGAGGTGAGCTATTTAGCGTCTGTCACCTACTGCATGCCCCTGCATGTTCCTCATTGTTTGTGTTTTTTAGCGCAACAAATCGGAAATAGAAATTCATTAGACTGTTTTTAAGCACGAGACATTTACATTGGGAATCGGATGCCTGACTATATGTGATGTATAAATTCTAATGTACTGTTGAATGTTTCTACCTAAATTTCTCCTCAGAGATAATGTTTCTATTATATTACAAAATATGGTGACTTAACAATGTTGGCATACATTCTTATGTTGTACAAAAGAGAAGATTATTCCCTATTGAAATAAGTTGATTCAATTAAAGTCTTAAATGGGAACTAAGGCCATAATCACAATTCATACATGCTATACTGTGCTGCAAGAATGAGTCCAAAATCAGGAAAAGAGTCTTATTTAGAAACTTATTTTCTGCAATACTCCAAAATCCAATGAAAAATGCCATAGTCTTTTTTTCAAGGGAACCAGTGCAATACTAACTTCCTGGTTGGCCTACAAAGATACATCATCCCTTCAGCACTCTATTGCTATGGTCTAAGACAGTCCAAAAATATTCGTAAACATAAACACTCTCCTAAATCTAGAGTGCTAAATCTGAAATACATGATGTCATCAAGTGTAAAGTGTGGAACGGCTCCATAGACTATGTTCTAGAACATGGATTCCCAAAGTGTGGTGCTACCTAGCTGCCTCTAGGGGGTGCGCGAGAGGAACAATGTAATGGTGGTCTCATGGTGCAGTCCTGTCTCCTAAAAATGACGTTCCCCCAAAACTAAAATGCATTCTCAATTACGTTTTACCATGAACGTATTTTCTCCCTGATTATGTTTGTGTTTGACGTATTACAAATACGTTTCTCATCAACATATCTTTGCTGTACTCTAGTCTTTATTATTTTTCTGTGATCCACCCACGAGTTGTTGCCCCGCGGCCTGTTCCGAGGGCTGACAGACCTGACGATCGGGTGCCTCGCGGCGGGGGCGGCTGGAGACCTCGCGTCCTGGTGCCAACAGGTGCGTGCCCGCCACTCGGAACCATAAAACCAAGTCCCGGATTTCACCCGGGGGATATTCTGGAGGTATTGTGGCCGGGTGATGTGCCTCGTTGCTGGGGAGGTATGAGCCGAGAGTGGCGGGGTGTTATGGAGGTATATATTACAACTCGGTGTTGTTCCCGTGCGTGGATGAGCGCATTTCTGCCGGAGACAGGCGGCGTGTTGTGGTAGTATTCTGACCACGTAATAGGGAGAAGGAGAGGCGGTGATGGAGAGGGAAACAAATGTTAAAGAGATGGTGGAATGTATGATTGGAGAGAGAGAAGCGAAAAAGTTGGACGTGATCCCGCGTCCAACAACACTGTGTCGCGCGCATTGCTGCTTTGTCCGAAGACATCCTGGCTACATTAGTCGGTCGCGTGAAGAAGAGTGAGTTTTACTCTCTGCAAGTAGACGAGTCTGCATATGTGGCTAATCTGGCCAATCTTCTGGTGTACGTCCGTTACCTCTTCGAAGGCACGGTGCAGCAAGAGTTTTTGTGTTTTTTTATCTTGTAAACAAACGCCACGCGCGAGCAAACTGTTCTCTCATTAGTCCGATTTTTATGCGGCTCTGTTGCTTTTTTTTTTTTTAAAGATGCGTGTGGGGGGGGGGGGGGGGGATTTGGGGTGCGTGGCCTAAAAAGTTTGGGAACCGCTGTTCTAGATGACACAGAGCACTGGGGGAATGTTCTGAGGATATGGTACATTTTCTGTTTTACCACTGAGGACACGAATAGAATATTACCCATTTGGGTATAAAACAAAACACAAAATCAGTCTCCCATTCATTGTCTCCATAGACATAGCTCCACACTTTAAACTTTTGGCATCACAAGTGAGACTTCTCTGGTTCCTGGCTCTGATAGAGAGTACATCATGTCCACAAATATTGATTGAACTTTCCTAGTCCATGGAAATAACTTTGTAGAGTTCTGCCTCTAGCTAAAGAGTGTCTCCAATAGATGACTCTGTCTGGTGAGAATGCTACACATTAAAGCAAGAATATGACATTTGAAAGAAGAAATAAGACAATCAGTCTCTTGAAAATAAAGTTAAATTGATAAGCAACTACACACACCCTTGCTCAATCCAACACACTCAGGAGTTTTACCACTAGCTAATTGTGTCTAACGTTAGCAAACTAAAGATGTTTATTGCTTTGTGCGTCACTTCACTGACCTTATGACTACGATGAATTAAACCTGTAGATCACAATATTAGTACACAACATTTAAAAGCTCCTGGATCAGTTTGCTGACTACATTTTCACAACAGAAATGTAATTCCTTGAAACTATAAATCATTTAAGCTCTTAGATATCATAATATTGATACCACCACCACATAGTTTAATGGATAACCATGTTCAATTTAAAACACAAACATTGTAGGAATGCTATAAGTACATCACATGTATGCAAATTAAAATATGTGTTAACTCCTGTACTCCTGCAATAAACCAATGTATACAATTACAGTTAGTCAGATCACCCATGCCAGAACATGAACTCAACAATTTGAATAGTTTATTATTCATTGAAGTCATATAGCAAGCATAGAGTGCTGAACATTCTCTGGTTCCATCTTCTCTGTTCTTTTCACAGCAAACTGAAACTCTTTGGGGTTTAGACCGTCAGATAAACAGCTGATTGATGACATCACTGTGGACTGTGGGAAATTGCCCCGAGCATTTCCAGTCATTCAGATATTTTACTGGCTCAGTGATTAATCAATCGATCAAAAATGATTCCAACAGGTCCGTTGACAATGAAATACTTGGTAGTTGTAAAGATAATATTAGTGTCATATTAGTGTGGCTGGCAGTGCCTTTTCTTTTCAACATGTAAAGCATGCTCTCTCTGACTTCAGTGTTTTAACCAGCGAGAACAATTTACACCATGTAGCAGTACTTCCTCCTACTCTCTCTGCTGCGTCTTATGCTGCTTTATTTATATTATTCTTCCTGTCTTTAATCATCTTTGTTTATCCAGACCCTTCGTCCCCGCCTTCGTCTCTGGACACTAACCTCTCTGCTCTTGTCTCTCACTCCACTGTAGGCCTCCTGAGCCAGTTTACAGCACTGTGAACAAATTGTGTGACAAAGCACCCTCCCCCCGACACTATTCACCGGTGGAGTGTGACAAAAGCCTCCTCCACTCTGTCCTCCTCCCATATCACTTAAGCCTGTTCCCTGACTCGGACTTCACCAGGTACTTTCCACCACCACCTCTCTTGCCTCCACCACTCTGTCCCATCCCTCCATATGAATGGCGTGCCATGATACCATTGGTCCTTGACAACCACCTGGGTTTCTCCAATGAGCTCAGTTGCTTGCTCTCTTCATTAACCACTCCTTGGTGTTTTCTCAAGCTAGCATGCTCTTCCTCCCCCCTCTTCCCTCTCTCCTCAGGGCTCTGACTAAGCAGGAGCCTTGTAGCCTGATCACCTACAAAATGTTATCCAGTGACGGAAGAAGTACTCAGTAGCACTACACTGTTGAAATACTCTGTAACAAGTACAAGTCATTCGTTTAATACTTTAATTCAGTAAAAGCTAAAAAAGGGTCTATTTCAGAATAATGTTTAGTATATAATTTGATTATAATCAATGTTGCAGCTGGTAAAGGTGGAGCTCATTTTAATGACTTTATAAACTGATAGCTAGTTTGTAAATTTGTAAACAGGGAGAAAACAGACATCTCATCGTATCTTAACCTATGATATTACATCATAGTTTATTTGTTGACATGTTGTGTTAATAATCTGACACTGCAACGTAACTAAAGTTATCAGATAAAGGTAATGCCTTTTGAATCGTAGTGGAGTCGAAGTATTTAAGTAGCAGAGAATAACAAGTACCTCAAAATTGTTCTTAGGCACAGTTCTTGAGTAAATGTACTTTGTTAATTTCCAAAATTGTTTATCACAGTTTGGCTCCGAATTTTCTGTCACAAGTGCACAATATATAGTTTGACACACAATCGATACTTCAAATCAAACAGCCTGAGCCTGAAACATAGACTAACAGACTTCCTCTACCTGCAGCCTTTCACAAAGAGATCATAGATATCTAGCTGATTTCATTGCTCCCTCGTTTCTGTTCTTACAGTAATCAACAGATTTTAGTCATCTATCGGTGTCATTTCTCTGCTCTCTCAGTGTTGGGGTGGCGCTCATAAGGCTTCAGGTGTTTTTCTTTAAAACCATTTCCATTAGTAAACATCATATGACCGATGAGATGCTATGTGAGTATTGCCATCGCCTCAGTAGAGTGAGAGAGGAAATCCTCACGGCTCTGTCTCGCTTTACTGATTGGTGGAGCTAAGATGGACGGAAGAGATGTGAGTGAGGTGACCATGTTAGCCAAATGGAAATGTAAAGTCATGGATTGGTAATAAATGTGCATGCTGCCAGAGTGACCTGGTTCGTTAGGTACAAACTTTAACTAACCTAATTCTTTCAACCTCGATCTTAAACCTCATACTGTTGTGGAGAAAACTCGGTGGACAGACTGAGGTCGAGGCAATTAGCTCAATTCAAGCAATAAGGTTTATTTATGACAGAAGTATTACGCCCAGCAGTCAAATCGTGCACGAGGCCTAATCTCTACTCTGAGTGAGCAGGGAAAATGTACAAAAGACAGGAAAAGCAGGAAAAGGCACGTAAACATCATTGCGCATAACATTATATAGTGGAATATAAAGTAGGGGCGGCTTTGTTTTTAGCTATCAAAGGACCCGCTGGAGCACTGAGCATCATCGCTCACGATTGGTTCTCCTCCGCCGCATCTTCAGTGGGCGTACATGTTGATGTACTCCATATTGTTATGTCCGGCCGACTTGATAAGCGGGGCGCCTCTCTATCTCTAAGCGGCGCAGGCAGCTGAAACTGGTTCTCTGTGAGACTATGTGACATTTATCTGGGGCAAAAGCTATCCTTCAGAGTTCTAATACTTCCCACTGTGTTCAAACGAGCGCTATGAATGCCCCATCTGGAGTATTTGACCTTCTTCTACTAGAACTCACATATCCGCGTATAAGCATACAAGTAACATTGAATGTATATTTTATTCACAAATCCCCCTTTTCACACCTGCTAGGTGTGAACTTCTTAGACTTGTGTGTCATTGTTCAATTGGGAGTTTGTCAACGAAAGCAACTCTGGTTTCTCTTCCTCTTCCTCAGTTTCCTCTCCATCCTGCTGGAGATCTGTAGTACACTAGAGTTTGTTTAGTCATATCAACATCAATTCATCGCTGCAGTAATCTCCTCAAACATGGTATGAAAGTACATTCAAGATGAACCAAACACTTTTGTAGACCCCTCCTCTCTCCGCCAGCAGCACGTCTCGACCCCTCTACGTATTGTTGCCCACCAAAATAGTACTGTTTCAAACCCCGCATCAATTTGATTTCCCCTCAGGACTCCAATGTCATCTATGTACACAGACTGACTGAAACTGCCAGATGGGCTGACCTTTGGTCGTGGTCTGTCTCTAGGAGGTTACGCAGGGAGGCAATATCCATAGGCAATGCATTGAATGCCCTCACCAACTGTGCCAACGCACGAGTTCCACTCCACTGCTTCGCTTACCCCCACAGAACCATCAGGTGCCAGCCCTGGGCATCGATCCATCAGCTGCCTGTGTGATGTTCTATAGTTTGCTGCATCGGGTGAGAAACAGGATGTCATTTTGTTTAATCAGGTGGCAACAGATAGTGCAGAGTGATACAACTGTCGCTACTAGACAGTTCGAGGAGGAGAAAACTATTTGTAAGGCACATTTGAAACCTGTTTGGTCAATTTCTGGTGTCATGCGGAACAGAATTGTTCCCAGCGTGTAATGTTCATTTGGTTGTATTTTCCTATTTATTGATTGTCAATTTTATCTTCTCAATTTCCCGCTCTAATATTGGATTAATTATTATTGTTTCCGATTCTGATTCTGATTAAAGCAAAGCAAAGCAAAACATAGTTCCCCATATCCCACATAGCCCTGGCTGTCTAAAGTTATCAATTTCTGCGATGTTAGTTGTATCACTGAGCTCTTTTGTTTCTTACAGACACCACTAACCCCTCTGAGCGTGTTAGTATCTTCACTGGTCAGACAAATGGCCACAGAGGCTTCAAATCCCTGTTCTTCCAGACTCACCCAGAGGGAAACAGGTGCCCCAAGATTAAGAGTTATCAATGCCACTATATTGTTCTTTTCTTTCTCTGCTATGTGGACAGCTGTTGGTGTGCTGAGGAGAACTTAAAACGGTCGGTGCATTCCAAGTTGTCGTAACCTTGTGCGTGGACTATTATGATCCTCCCGAGTGGAAGAGACAACAATTTATTTTCTTTCTAACATTTTTCTGTATTTTATCCCATTATGTTCATCTTGTCCAACCAATGATTATGTGGCAGGATATGTTTTCTCAATTTTTATCTTTCTTTTTCTTTTCAATTGTACCATTAGTTATTTCAATTAACCCTGCTGACTGTGGGTGATAAGAGCAACGATATTTCGTGTTTACTCCAAATACCTCAGCCAAATGTTTTATTACTTTGTTTACAAAATGTATACCATTATCACAATAATTTATTACTGGTATTTCAAAATGTTCTTTATCCTTAGTCAAAGCTTTTGCTTCCGTAATAACATCTCGATCAATTTAAATTATCTGTCAACTATTGTCAAACAATATTTCTTCTCTTCATATTAGTTTAGTTCAATGCATGCTAGACCCAAAACAAATTTTTTTTTTCCAGTAGTTTTTTGAAACCCTATGCTGCAAAGACCCTCTTTATCATAGATACCTTCCCACCTGTTGAGACATGGTCCAAGCCATGGCTCAGCCGTATATCTATATAAGGTCTTAGGTAATATTAGTTTGCCCTCAGGTCATTCCCAGAAAGTTTGTTTATTCTGCAGTTTTGTTTTATCAAATAGTTTTTTATTCTTGCTGTATAGCATTTGTTTGCATGTCTTTTAAGATCTCGTGATCTAAATGTTGCACTTCAAAAGAAAATTTGGTATCAATTCTCTATGTATAATAGGTCTGTTCGTTGATGTCACCATCTCTCTATTTTTATATATGCAAGGCAAGTTTATTTGTATAGCACATTTCAACAACAAGGTAATTCAAAGTGCTTCATCAAAACCATTAAAAGCATCAAAACATAAGTCAAAAGAAAAGGAGATTTAAAACAATTAAGAACATTCATTAAAACATTAAAACAGTGTAAGAAATAAAATGCAGTAGTAAAATGCAGAAATGCAGGAAATTGATTAATATATTAATTGAATGTGGTTCAATTAAAGGCAGCAGCAAACAGAAAAGTCTTCAATCTTGATTTAAATGAGCTGAGAGTCTCAGCAGACCTGCAGCTTTCTGGGACTTGTTCCTTTTGTTGTTGTTTTTGAGTGCTAATGAGAAATGGGAGAAATGGAATATCGTTCTGTACCTTTGTAGAGAAAATTAATTATTTAACCTTATATCAGTTTGAGTTACCCACACCTTTAGCATAGAGTGGCATATTTAGTTAAATGTATAATAAAAAAACAAGAACATAATTCTGTCCTATTTTCTCCTTTTTAATTTCATCGTGTTCCGTTTACTGCTGAGCAAACACATGTAAGCATGAGTATGCATAGTTACTATCTGTATCGATAGTGATGACCTTGTCTTTTCTCAGTTCACCTCTGTGAGAGTCATTCGTTCTGCAGCTTTGTGCTGGAAAAAATGTTTGAGACTCAAATTTTAACACTTTATTATTTGTCACTATTGCATATCCCGTTGCATTTTTACCATCTAATTTCTTCTTACACGAGTCCTCAACAAGCATAGTCAGATCTGCATCTTCAAATGGAATGTAAACCCCCTCTGTAGTCTACTGTTTGTGTGAATGACCTGTCATAATTTGGCAATCCCAACACTGATGGACTTGTTAACATCTTATTTAATACCATGTAGAGTCCTGCACAATTTGTTGTGTGCTGCCCTATGTTCATCATAAATCAATTTTGATAAAGGTTTAGCTAATTCATCGTAATTAGGAACCCAACCTTCACAGAAATTAGTCATTGCTAAGAATGACATCATTATTGGAATGCTGTTAAGCAACTATTGTTCTTCGAATCTTTATTCCACTATTTCTTCCGTCCCCCTTTTTTGAAACTCTTCTTCTTCATATTTTAAGCTACATAAACCGTTCAACTATCAAAATGTTCAGCTCTTTCAGCAGAGGGGTGCTATATCTTCATATTTCTAACCTTTAAACCTTTTGAATTATAAAGCTTTTTTTTTTTTTTTTTTTTTTTTGAATTGGATATCTATTTTCAGCAATGTTTTTGCGATTCATTTCAGTTTTCAGCATTCCAACGCATTTTCAGCAGGAAATGCTTCTTCTAGTTTGTCTTTTTGTTTGCTTTGAGAATGGCTTCTTTTCTTTTGTATTGGCCATTCTTAGATAAATCATAACCCAAACATTTTACTTTTTCTTTCCAAAGCTGGAGTTTGTTCTTGCTTACTTTATGATCATGTTCATCCATATAAAGTAACATTCTTCCCCTGGTGGGTCGAATTTAGCTATTTTAGTAGCATTAATTGTTGTCAAAGCCTCTTTCTCTGCAGAGGAGAGAGAAATGTCTCCCTTAGTTTGTTTAACTTTAGATAAGAGCACGGCCTTTGCTGTGACCGTGTCCTAGTTTATCAACACTGCAGTAATAATTTGGTGAGTTAGAAACCTCTTGCATACAACAGTCAATCATTTATTCAAACTACTTTCATTCTCTTAATGGTACCTGTAGATATTCTGTTTGTACCTGCTCCAAAATCAAACTAAAAAAAATATATATTTCACACCCTTCAATTTTATTTGATATAGTTCCAATATTTCTATCTATTATTCTTTACCGTCAGTTTGTGTCTGTGCATCAATGTGTGGGTGCGTGTTTTTACATGACCTGCATCTGTTGAATGTGGTGTCCAGACGTCCCCCTCCTCCGATGTCCTCCCCATGTCCACTCTCTCTCTGGTCCTGCAATCACGTGCCCAGTGTCCCATCCTTCCACAGACGAAGCAAGCCCAACTCTGTCCACCTTTGCTTCCCCCTCGAGCCCTCCTCCGCCTCTGCTCGTCCCTTAGTCCTCCGCTCCGTCCACGGAAAGCTCCACGTCTTTAATTGTCTCGGAAATACACATTAGAACAAACATGTTTAGACACCTCATTATTACCATCATCATAGTCAATAACATATGTGTCAGCATTCTGTTTGCCTTTTTTCTTTTTCTTTTTCTCTTTGGTTATTCAGCATTCAGCTTAAGTAAAATCTGATTAGTCTGACATTTGTAAAGGTGGTTTACCGTGTGTTATGCCAATTCTGTTGGATTCTGGCTCGTAGAGCGGTTTGCCTAAAGTCTCGCTCAGGACTTTTCCCAGTACCGTCGCGAGCTCAGTTGTTGTGTCTGTGTTCTGTCTGAGAACCTGGGACAGCGGGAGGCGGGAGAGAGAGTAGAGGAGTTTTCGGATTGGGGGGGCCGTGAAGTCTGAGCAAGCTCCTGCCTGTGGAAGATCTGGGGGTGAAGCAGAGGGTAGGGGAAACACTGGGAGGAGGCCGCCTCCCTCACACCACCTCACAAAGGTGTAAGCTTGGATACAAATCAGGAGAATTAGTCACGTTATGTTCACATTCTTGGTCATTTTCTTGTTTTCTGTCATTGTCTTGTAGTCTTGTATATTGTCTTTGTCTTTTCTCTTCCCTTTTTTTTTCTTTTTCTTGCGCCTCTGATAATGTGGAGAATTTCAGTATTAAACGCATTATAAGTATGATTAAATAACCCCCCTAGTGATGATTAGAAGTGTCACAATAATAATGTTTACAATATATATTGTATATATCTTCTATAAGCAAGAATGCTTATAGAAGATATGTGTTACAGTATATTAACTAATTTAATGTATTAAATCACAAAAGTATAGTCATTAAAAGTATTAAAACACTGTAAGAATAGTTTGAGGGTCAGACAGGGATTCTGAATGGGACATGCAGCAAATGGAGGATGTGGTCAGTGGGTAGGGCAACTGACCAGAGGTGGGGTCAAGACAGATGTTTTGCAAGGAGCAAAGCTGTTTCGCTAAAGGATCGATCCAGGGAGGAGACAGAATTCAAATGGAGCCAATCACTAATCGCCATGGAGGGTCATTCAGATGTTTTGTGACTGTTTGACATTTCCAACTGTCGGGGCATATAAGAGACTATTCTGGAGAAAATTCCTCAGACCACATCCGCTCTCGTTTTTTTTTTTTTTTTTTTTAGTACCTGAATTCAGACCTGTGAGTGTGGTCTCTGTTCTCGAGAACATTACTATTGATAGTCAATGCAGCTTGTAAGTGAACTTTGTGTAGTACATTAAATATTGTTATTGATTGTGAACCGGATCCAGTCCATTTTAATGTAGATTTTATGTCTTATTTCATAGCTTCAAAATGTTTTGCTGCTAAAAAAAAAAAATTTCCAAACAGGTGGTTTGATGTTACCCACTCAGAATTTTCAAAACGTTCCTTTTTAATTTTAATTTGTTTAATGTTTTTGTAGTAAAAAGAAGATGAAGTAGAAGCAACATCATTCACGGTTCTCCCTCAGTTTACCAATATTTTTCACTCTTTTTTTTTTTATTTTTTTTTATAAAAGAATACCGCTCCCTTAGTTCTGATGGCTTTAAGGGAGGACCAATTCTAGATTTCCCTAAGTAAATGATTCCCACCAGTCTGGTTCACTAAAAAAGGATCTCGTCACTCCACCCTCTCCAGCACAAACCTGGCCTCTCAATTTACCAAAGGATTCTCGTGTGAGAATCTAGCAGAGGTCTTTGGCAAGAGTCCTGGACTCCCCGTGCACGGTTTCAGGTTCAAAGCTGAAGAGAAGTGGAGGTATTGCGATCCGGCAGACCATTATGTTAGAAAAATTCACTCGAGACTGGTGTCAAAAATCACTAATCATTGGACATTCATTCTTTGCAAAGAAGGAGACAGGGTTGATTCACATACAGACAACATGCCGTGGGCTGGCACAGGGTAACACACACACATCTCGCATTTCACACAGGCGTTTAGGTATCTGGACACTTTAACTATTCGTTCTAGTTCAAAGGTCACTTTCTATCGCAAATCAGGCCTGCGTAAGTATTGACGCTCTCTACACGTCTGTTATCATTCTCATTCAGGACAAACAGCTGAAGCGTTCTCTCGGCAATCAACTGCCTCTCAATAGATTAAACATTTGCTGAAGACCTAGTGTCAGTCATAGTTCGCACACGGACACAGGCCCTAATCATTACAGAAGAGATGAGCTTCTGTTAAATGTGTAACATTCTTTAATCATTCAAACGCATACCAATTAGTAATTTAGATTTTGCCCAACATTCCCACCTGTTTACACTATCAGTATAAATTCTAATAAAATCAATGAATAAATCAAGAAATTAATAAATGTAGAAATGAATAAAAGTCCAATCTAACTACTTAATAAGGGAAAGCATAAAAACAAAAAGAAACATCAAAAATCAATAAGAATTGAATATAATCAAAACACTCCAATCATTCTTCCAGAGCCCCAGCCACATCTCCTGCTGCCCTTCCGACCTTGACCGAGACTCCCTCTGTCCCTCCCTACAGCTGCATCTGTTTCGTTATCTACAGCTTGACTCCCTTTTCAGTCTCACTGCGGTTTTTCGTTCCAAACTTTTTTACGGTCCCTAATCACCACAACTTCCCAATAAATCTGTAATACTGCTAACACTACACGTAAAACTTGACATACATATTAGCTCTCCCTAAGACATTTACACTGCATGCAAATTTGAACCGGTGTCTCTCTTAGACATTAACACTGCACTCAATCTGCCAAACACTGCCAAGTTCTTACAAATTCTCGTATTCGAACCACGTCTGGAAAAGATCTCTGCGGGATCTGCGTTTTAAGGCATACGCCTTGTAACGAACTTGGTCCCTAGGGGAAGTGGCAATATCTTGTGCAATCTCTTACTTTGACTTCTATGTCTTCCTGATATCTCACGCTGCCCTCAATCTACCACACACTGCCAAGTTCTTACAAATTCTCGTATTCGAACCACGTCTGGAAAAGATCTCTGCGGGATCTGCGTTTTAAGGCATACGCCTTGTAACGAACTTGGTCCCTAGGGGAAGTGGCAATATCTTGAGCAGTCTCTTGTACTTCTTAACGTTATTCCTTACTTCAACAATTGCTGTATGCTTGATCCAAACTTTAGCTTGTTACGTCACGCAAATCAACCATGTGGCCCGGAATTCAGTCTTTTCAGACAGTCATTGGTCAGCGTGCCGAAGATTTCGCCTCGGTGCGTAACCTCTGAACAGTTATCAAGACCTACTCGGTGAACACAATATCAACCTACACAGTTTCACACTCTTCAGTTTCTGTCAGATTCACACACGCTCATGTTTTTCTATGCTAAAACCCCCACTACCGGCATAACAATTCTGTCACAATGTTACATAGTTTATCATTATCAATTTAATCAATGCAATTCCATACTCACCCTCGATACTCCTGATCAATTCAATTTAGTACCTACAGCCAATCTGCAGAATTCATTTATAGGTTTCTGCTCACCTTTTGAGTTCAGCGCCGTTTGATCAGTTTCCCGAGGTGAGAAGAATAGCTCCGGTCTGCAGCCGGACTCCCGGCCCCCTCGGGAAAAAAAAAAAAAAAAAGAAGTCTAAAAGTCGTCAAATCGTGCAGTCAAATCGTGCACGAGGCCTAATCTCTACTCTGAGTGAGCAGGGAAAATGTACAAAAGACAGGAAAAGCAGGAAAAGGCACGTAAACATCATTGCGCATAACATTATATAGTGGAATATAAAGTAGGGGCGGCTTTGTTTTTAGCTATCAAAGGACCCGCTGGAGCACTGAGCATCATCGCTCACGATTGGTTCTCCTCCGCCGCATCTTCAGTGGGCGTACATGTTGATGTACTCCATATTGTTATGTCCGGCCGACTTGATAAGCGGGGCGCCTCTCTATCTCTAAGCAGCGCAGGCAGCTGAAACTGGTTCTCTGTGAGACTATGTGACATTTATCTGGGGCAAAAGCTATCCTTCAGAGTTCTAATACTTCTCACTGTGTTCAAACGAGCGCTATGAATGCCCCGTCTGGAGTATTTGACCTTCTTCTACTAGAACTCACATATCCGCGTATAAGCATACAAGTAACATTGAATGTATATTTTATTCACAATACCACCTCTGTGTCAATACATACATTCACCAAAATCTGTTGGTTTCACAGTAAAATAATGCTTTTATGTGTGTATACCTATAACTTCATATATTTTAGTGAATATGTGTGTAGGGCCATGTTGCTGCCTGCCATGTCCAAACATATTTGTTACTGCTCTGCCTGTATCAATCAAACAAAACGTACTTTTTACTGGTGAATTAGTAGTAGTACCGTACGCAGTGTTGCAAATGGCCTCAGGTGCTTCCACTCTGCCTGACGACCCTCTGCCACACCCACCACCACACTTGCAAGGAAAGCAGCCAAACGAACAGGCAGAGAGGGTCGTCACACTGTGGCTACAGACGACCCCGTAATAGAAGAAAGATTTATCTGAACGGAGAGTCTAAGGATGATGTTTGTAAAGGGTGTAATTTGACCCTCCAAACTGAACAAAGCAGCAGCAGAGGTTCTGCTCATGTGGAGATTTCATTTTGGCAGGTTGTAACACACAGCTTATGTCTCATCATAGACACTGTAGCTCTACCAATTCATTTTAGATTTTAAAATGTTTCGGTTTTGTTCCACCTTGCTGTGCTTCTCACAACCCTTTTTCTTGTAAATGCAAGAGTTTAGTTTAACATTTTCCATGTAAAACCACCTGAATTAATTCGTACCCTCATCCTGGTGTCATGCAGTTTGATCCTGACTCTGTGCCTTAGATGAACAATCTTCATACATTAAGGTAGGGGTCTCAAACTCAAGGCCCGCGGGCCAGTCTTACATTTACAACCGGCTCTTTGAGGGCGACCGTGATGCTGATGTGGCCCAGAGGGGAAATGAGTTTGACACCCCTGCATTAAGGTGTCTCTGATACAGTACAGAGATATTTGTTCCGACAATGAAATGTCAGGGACAAGATGAAGTTGAACCACCAAAGTTAACTGCTGTTTTTCAAATGTCATTAACTTATTGTAACCTATAGTTAATAATGTGCCATGATTATTCATGCATTTGCCGTAGGGGGTTGATTCAGTGTCTCATGTGAACCATGCAGCTCTAATAACAGCAACGCGTCAGTCCCAGAGTGCTTGTGTTTTCGAATGAAGGATCATTGACTGTTCACAGACATTGTGCTAGGTATGAGAACAATTCTCTCCTCTGCATGAATGAGTCCATCTGTTCCACAGCAGCGTTCTGCAGGCTCTTATCTATGGATAACTTAGACTAACTGTCAATTCAGTCTGTAGGGCATCAACATTGCTTTGCAAAGGTTTTTCCTCATAAAACCTGCAGGGTTGCAAATATGGTAGAGGAAAGATTGTTCTCCCTTAGAAATGCCTGAACTCATGCAAATCAGCCTGTGACTGGATTCATAGAGAGGGTGATTTCACAAATAAAAATGTTTTGCAGTTTAGCAAAAACATGATGTGGTTTGGCTCTTTGGTCAAGTTATAACCGCCAAGTTTTTGTTAAAGCCAGAAACTGATGCATCTTCAAACGATGCTGATAGGAGGCTGGCTTGTTGACAGGGACAGACACTAAATGGTGGTACTGAAACATGTGGAGAGCCACAGAGGACACATGATTGGTTCTGCTCCCAATGATGTGGCTTTGCTTCTTCATGCTTCAGTAGTTTGTGTATTCACCAGCAGGTGACAGTGTGCTGCTTACAATCATGATGACGTTCATTCATGAGGAAATAGTTTGATTTCAGTGTCGTTTAGTGTCACGTCCGGGGGGCAAGCGCAGACAGACACTGGAGACGAGGTGAAGTTGAAAAAAATAAGGTTCTTTACTTAAAAAGTCAAACAAAAACTCAAAGCGACTCCAACAGGGAGTCGCTTTGACTCCCTGTTGCACCCCCCTAAATCCAAACAGAATAAAAAAAGGCAAAGGTACAAACCAGAGGCAAACGCTGGAGCACGGCGCAAATACGAGGGCGAAAAGACACTGGAACGAACAAGGACGATCTGACAACCAGAACAGGGAAAGCAGGGGAGTATATGTGTGTGGGGTGATGAGAAGATTGAAGGCAGCTGGGTGGACTGGGCAGGTGAGTAGGATGAGTGTAATCAGAGGAAACACACACACACACACACACACACACACAGACAGACACAGGAACACACACGCAGAGACATGAGGAAGCTGCAGTTTAGTGTGCTCGATACCATTGCTATTTGACAACACAGGGGAATAACTACTGTCTTAAACAATAGGTTTCACTCTGCATCGTCTGTCCGTGTACATTTTCATATCAACTTTATTTTTGTCCCTGAAGGGCAACTGGTTTTACATTAAGCAATATAAAATACATGAAGGAATATAGATAGACAGTACAATAAGAGGAAGGAGAGGGCTCCTGAAAACAAGTGGACTGCTCCAACAACAGTAGTCACTGGTGTCTAACTCACACTTCCAGTGTTCAAAAGCACAGCAGCAATAACATCTGAACAATAAATTCAAGTCAGACAGAATGAATACTGGCAGAGTATGGCCATATAATACTAATACAGACCAGACATGTTGAATAAAGGATCAACTTATCTGCTATCATAACACATGTCATTGTCAGCAGCATATATGTCAACAAAGAAATCACTGTTGCCATCATCATCATCAGCATCATCAACAACATGAACAACATCATCATATCATCAGCTGTATAGGCTGCCTTGAACCAAATCTTCTTCAAATGGGAGTCTGTGGCCGAAAGTATGTCAGTGTTTGAGTCAGCCCTATAGGAGCTTGTGTCCTTCAGTTTATGTCTGTAGACATCCCATGCATGAGTCCTCGTGTGTGTGTGTGAGAGAGAGAGGGAGGACTCAAGCCAGTGTGTGTGTGAGCATGTGACGAGGTTCCTTTTCCGTCACAACTGAATTGGGGACAAGTGATCCTAAGTAGAGCACCATCCCCCCGTGAAGCTCCGGCAGTCTTTGAGCTCCGTTGCCTGAGCAAAGCATCACTGAGGCTTTGGTCGACGTACCTCGCACTTATTGTCCACCTCTCTGTCGCAGCCCGAGCCAAAGATGCTGAAACCCAACGACTCCCCCGAGCTGATGTACTATCTGAATTGTCTGTACAGGGAACCCAGGAAGGTGGTACTCCACAAAGGCTCCACGGGCCTGGGCTTCAACATCGTGGGCGGTGAAGACGGAGAGGGTATCTTTGTCTCCTTCATCCTGGCAGGAGGGCCTGCCGACCTGAGTGGAGAGCTGAGGCGAGGCGACCAGATCTTATCGGTGAGTAGATACAAGACACACAGCCATGTTGGAAAATATTCCAAAGGGATTGTGATCATAAGTCATGGATCATTTATTGATAAGTCACCATCTGGATTTAGAGTTTGGGATCAAGTGTTGTACAGTAGAAATGTATGGCCTATTGATTGAAAATGAATATAACAGCCTTTCTTAACTCAGAATACAAGCTGCTTATATACAAAATATATGCAATCAGCTCATCTGTTACATGATGAAAGTCAGAAGTGATGACAAAAAGACCTCAACTAATATAACTAAGCTGGAAACTACAAGGTTCCCTCACTGCCAGTACAGATCTACTTTTAAAGAGTTAAAACTGTGTTCCCAGCATATTTATAGAGACTGCAATAGTCCTACTGGCCTAGATTCATTTTCTAGGCCAACCTGGTCTTTTTTTTTTCATCCCTGCAGTATTTCTCCAATATTACCAGGTGTGGTGTGTCTGACTTACTGTAGTTACTAGACAGTTTATTTTGATTGCTGATCTTGTTAACTGCTATGGTAATAGCCTTAGAAGTTGGATTGTGTGTAACGGTGTGTGTACATCTCACTAAGTCAGGAAACTTGTCAGAATGCCCATATTTGATTGGCTGAGCTTCATCACGTGATGTGATTCACAACGCATTGGTCGGTGTTTTTCCTGCACCGCTGAACAAGTGCTTTTTTGTCAGTATACATGTGATACATCTGTTTACCAAATGTTATACATCAAAATTTTATATATAGATAGTGAAATGTACCACGAGGGCTGTAGCGTCTAAATATTGTATAAATTCATACAAAATTGAAAATGGCAGACTTCCGGTAGGGTTTAGAGCATGGTCTCAAGAGACCTATTTTTAAGTCTCCATAGGATACATGTGCCTGCCAAGTTTCATAGATGTAGCCAAAACGTAGCGCTGGGGCTGCTCTTTTGAAATATTGTAGGGGGCGCTATAGAGGCAATTTAAAACGGAAGAATATTTCTTCCAATGACTTATGACATGTACAAAGTTACATGAGTTTTTGAGGATCCCAACCCACTAAACCATCAGCTTCCTTTTTCATGGCAGCGTTCAACGAAAACTCACAATAGTCTTGGCGATTTATCAACAATGTCTTAAGGCTATCCATACCAAATTTTAGACTCATCAGGTGACGTGTCTAGGAGGAATAAATCAAAGTAAAAAATATGTATAATATATCCTTTAGCCAGTAGGCGGCGCTATGAGTTATTGAATTTTTTTCAATTGAAGTATGTTCAAGCTTGAAGTAGCATCATGCATAACAAGTTTGTGCGGATTGGATAATGTACCTTGGAGTTATAACAACTTATTTTTTCATAAACAATGAGGTAAAATGGCCGCCACGCCACGTCAAGGTTCTTCGATGAAAGATCGAGCGAGATTTTGATAACTTTTAATCACAAAGGTCTTAAGAGCATCCTGACCAAAGGAGAAGTTGATCGCATAAATTCTTTAGGAGGAGTTAGTTAAAATACGAAGGCTGAAATCTGCAAAAAGTGACAAAAAGCACAACTTAGTAGGTTTACTGTAGCGCCCCCGAGTGGTTGAATGCAAAATTCTCAGGGTATGTTACAGGATGCGATGTGCACATATGCTGCAAATTTTGTAATTTTAGGACAAACGGTTGAGAAGTTGTGTATTGATATTAAGCCACGGCCCTAAGAGGTTTATTGGTCCATATCTTGTAAACGAAAAGAGATATCAAAAAGCTTTTGATAACTTTTCGTGACTTAGATCCAGTAATGATCCACAGCAAATTTGGCAGTAATGGGACTAAGCGTGTAGGAGGAGTTCGCAGAAATGTGTTTTACACTAAATTCAATATGGCGGAAAATCAAAGTAGGCGGAGCTTAGGTATGGGGTCAGATCAGTCTCAATAATCACAAATGCACACAGAAAGATTCACAAATGCGTACAGAACAATTCACAAATATATTCGATTTACAAATGCACGCAGAACGATTTACAAATGCACGCAGAACGATTCACAAATACATTCCAATGCACAAATAAATAAATTACGATTTATATAAATGTAAAAAGAAATCACAAATATATTTCTGCATTTGTAAGTATTTCTGTGTGGATTGTTTACATTTGTTTGTGGATTTGTATGCATTTCTTTGTGGATCGCACTGCATTTCTTTACAGATCTCTCCACTGATTTTTGAGACTCCCCTGACGTCGCTAGATTCACAAATATGCGTTTTTTCAACATTCTCTTTTTCAACCAATCACATGAGCGCAGCTCCCCCCCTCCCCTCCCCACGAGGGTGGCAGCGTTAGTTACGCAATTTGCGGAAGCGACAGGGGGAGCTCAAAGGCACTTCGTATAAATATATACATATATATATATATATATATATATATATATA